>JAXRJS010000068.1:1495000-1647500 GCA_037127375.1 Dione juno
TTAGACTGACCTCGTACAATTGCAACTAAAGCACATATATATATATATATATATATATATATATATATATATATCTATATATATATATATATATATATATATATATATATATATATATATATATCTATATAATATAATATATATATTAAGTATAGTATATAAGAATAGTATAAAAATATACAGTGGCTAATCTGTATATATATTTTTTATCTAAGGAATTCTTTTAAAAGGATTTGGCAATAAATCTTGTGGAATTGACGTAATAACATATTAGTTTACATTAAAAAAAGAAAAAAGGTTTTAGTTTATGCTGTATATCCAACAAGGGTCACAATTGTCCTACAATAATCTCTGTATTAAAGAAAAAAAATCATGATGTGAGGAGCTTTTCCTAATAGGGCAAAATATAAGAAACTTGTGACACTAAAGCTTCAAGCTATCTCGTCTCGTTCATATATATAAGGAAAATAGTTAGAGAAAATCTTCATTCTCATCTTTCAGCTCCAATTCAACACATTGCGTGTTTAGTGACAAAATTACAAAAGTAAAATGTGATACTTTAATGTTTTATTATTAAATGAAGTTTCAAGTGAAATAATATTAGCTATATCTATATTTATAAAAAAAATAAAATTGCCTTTCATATTGCGTAAGTAAAGCGACGTAAGCCTGTGTTATTATTAAATCAGTGCTAATACCGAGCATACAAATTCACGTTTATACAAGACAAATTAACCTCGACCTCGAAAGCTTGGCTATATCTTAAGTAATCTTGTACTCAGTAATAATAAATGTTTTATTTTCATCCTAATTTTGACCTTCTTGATAGTAAAAGTTGGTGTTGGATTGTCTAATGTCCAGTTGCTCTTCCGATAGATAGGACAGGATCTTTAATTAGCTTTAGGAGCTTTAATTTATTTTACCACATATATATATATATATATATATATATATATATATATATATATATATATCTATATATATATATATATATATATATATATATTATATATATATATATATATATATATATATATTATATATATTTAATACATTACAATTTGCGCTTAATCCGCAGCAGAGTATATATAGCAAAAAACGCGAGTTTACTTCATTATTGTAAGGAACTTAAAATAATAAATTGTGGAATTTCACCCAGGACATAACATAAACTGTCAGAAACAGTGCTCTATTGGTATATGTAATAAAACAGGGAAAGTATGAAACGTGAATTATTTTTATTAAAATGATCTTGTAATTCCAATTTATTTTAACTTAATCATAATAAATTCTTATTTGATGCCAACATTCAAGTGATTCATGGCCTATTATTATAAAAATATATTTTTCCTACTCACCATCCAACTATCAATTACCAGACAACCATTTCACTTGGCGTTCTAAATATGCTTTTATTGTAATATTTCTATTATCTATTACGGAAAAGAAAGATAATCTTGAAAGGCGAAAGTTCAAAACGACATCCCTCCCGGTTCTAGCCAAGTTATTACTCTCTTTACTTACAACCTTGTATATTTACGTTGGAAAAGTTAAGCGAAAGAATATGACGCCCAAATACTTTGAGTTTTAAACCTAAGGTACATTTACTTTTATTTAACATTAAACGTTCTTATAAATTAAACATTTTTAAAATACTTCGACACTTATATAAAATGTCCGGGACTTCTGTACCAATTACATGATTGTAGGTCAGCCGGAAAGTTTACAACTTATAAAAAAATAACAAATGTAAAATTGCAAGTTGTGTACTCATTTTGTATGAAATGAATTACAGCTATAAATTTGTAATGATTTCTTTCTGTGATAGACATAAATTACATTTTTTTCTCTATTTATAATGTAATTTCTCTCTTCCTGTCTTTTGTTAATTATTTCAGCTTGATTCTATGTATTATTGAGAAAATGCTTACGGCAGACAAACAGACAGACGGTAACAAAGTGATTCTATAAGGATTCCGTGTTCTCCTTTTGTGGTACGGAACCTTAAAAAAAAATATTAATTATTTATTTTTAAGGTTTTTTGTTTAAATAATAATATATTTAAAAGAAGCTCGCCGTGGGTCGAATTAGTGGGCCGCGCCCACTCCATTATCGTCTGGTGGGATCAAATTTATTTAAAAACTTAATATACAGAATTGATACTATGTTACTACTTTCTGTTTTTTTAGAAGACAATATTAGTTTGCTTGCCGAGAACTTTGTTAACTGTGCTATATATATTTTTAATGTTATATATAATATATGTCATATACATGTCGATGTTTTGGACTCACTGGGAATCGTACCTTGCGAATGTACATAAGTGTAACAATTTAACCGGACTAAATTTATGCTTACTCTTTAAATCTTAAGCTTTAAAGAGTAAGGAGGGATAGCAATATATCATTCCGTTTTCTAATTTCCACATACTTGCGGGACATGTCTTAATGGAATCTCTTCTAATTTAAGCTAAATTATTATATAGTAAGTAACCGCCGATTCCCGATTTGACAATATACATGGAAAATAGAGCTTTAAGCTCGAGCTTCGAGCTTTCTTCAAGTTTTAATTATTAAGCCCGAAGTAGGAAAATTAATCTAGATATATGTTCATATTCATCATCTTCATATTAAGTTTATTGTGATACGTTATACTTTTCGGTATAAATAGCACTTACAATTTTTTTTATTGTATCATTTATCCCGTATGGATATGTAATTTTTTATGTCCGATGCTCTATATACATAAGCTTTGTGCCTGTAGATAGTTGATTTCCTAAACTCTTCTATAAAAATTTTCAATGAAATATAATTTAGTATTAACAGACAATTAATTAAATTATAAAATTTAATTACGATTAGTGAAAATAGGATTATGTCACACTTTAAAATATACTTACAAAAGACCTGTTTGACCCGTTTAGATACAATCTTAAGCTTTCATGACACAAATGAAAGTTTGGATACTTAAAAGTTAGCTAAGTACTCAGAGTCTTGTGAGCAATTCTTAATTAACATCGTTAAAATGTTAAATAAGAATAAAATATACTGAGATCATGTAAGCTCTTCTCATTAAAAATATTTTAAACATTTCAAATTAAATTTGTAAATCACTTTTTTTTTTAATTATTTGTTTAATCGATAAAATATATTTCCTGTATAATTAACTTTTTTTTTCTGAATGTAAGTACAAGTATGCTCTAACAGAAAGTTTCATGATTTAGGTATTACATAGAGACTTACTATGAAATACAGTGAATTCAAAGTGCTCTTTCTAAAATCTCGACACATTTTTAAATTATGCACGTATTAGAAAAATCTACACAAGTGGCACAACATATTGTATTGATTAATTATTATCGTTGGCTTTAAGTAAAGCTCGATGTGCAGTATAGCAATTATATTTATAGAAATATTTAAAAAGTGTAAACGCACAATAATACATACGCATTCGAAAACAAGAATTTAATAAAATTTCTTCAGAAACGAAAATCAAAAATCGATATATAAATATGCAGATACGATTTCCAGTTTTCGATACAAACTCGATCGGTTCAGCAAATATGACGAAATGTTTTTATAAACTGGGTCATGTCCACAGACTTCGTATGTCGTATATAAAAAGCTCGCACTTTAACCATTTACTCGTGAACTGCAATGTGGTGCATATTTGAAAGCGGTCTTTTATTCATTATTTAAAGCGCAAGGTCACAGCGGCAGGTGTTTTACTGCAAGCTGACGCATCAAGTTTTATGTACATTTTAAATATAATAATAATTATATAATGTACGAATTCTGACATTATAGTTAATAATGCCGCTCGGAGGACTTTTGTCTTTAATTTTTTTTTATAGATAATGCTTAGCGGCATTATCTATAAAAAAAAATCTTCTTCTGTTCGCATATGAATCTGATGTCTTAACATAAAATACATCATTCAGCTCTTCACTTGTCTTCTGTACATACTTATCTAAGCTAATATTATATAGAAAAAAGCGTTTGTGTTTCTGTATGTATGGTTGTAATGTTGTTACACAAAAACTACTAGAGACCGATTAAAAAAATCTTTTACTATTAGAAAGTTGCATTTTTGTTGAATGATATAATATTTAAAAAAAAATAGAGATAGAGAATAAAAATGCAATAAGATAACCCTAGGTGTGAAAAAATTAGTCCCTAAAAAAATCTGCAATTGCGTGCGGTGCGGAAACTATTGGTGATAGAATAAAAAAATTTCTACAATATGCACCTTGCTAAATAAACCATCGTGTAGTTTAAGCGGGCAAAGCCGCAGGCGGGTCGCTAGTGATGTATATAGGCGAAGCTAATGTCAATATTAGTAAAAGTATTTAATTTTTTCTGCTTATTGAAAGTCACATTATAATAGTATAGTATGGAATTATTGAAAATTATTTATCTATAGACATTTTTGTATCATAATTGAAACTATTTCGAGGCTTAATAAAATGTGACGTATGTAAATATGACATTACCGACTTTTTTACTTTAATGTAAATATTAATGTAAAATTACTAAGCTTTTTAAGCTAAGATTAATTTTTATCGATAGAGAATTTTATTTATTTAATATTTTATTTTTATTAAAATATTATTACTATGGAAAGAAAGTTATTTTAAAAAAATATTTAATATAGATTAATATAGATTAAATAACGTATATTTAATATAGATTAAATAACGTTTTATTTGTTGCCATCAATCATCCGTAACGCATATATTTGAATAAAGCAGTTACAGAATGTTTATTTTGTATATCAATCACATGTGACGTCATGGAAATGTATTATTGAATAGGAAAATAGATAGATAGATAGACAAAATCGTTTAAATGAATTCGAAAAATTCGAATCGTCTGAATTCACAAAATAATAATTATATATATATATATATATATATATATATATATATATATATATATATATATATATATATATATATATATCTATATATATATATAATATATATATATATATATCTATATATATATATATACTATATATATATATATATATATATATATATATATATATATGTATATACATTTAGTTTTATATTTTTGTATGTAAAATTTACTTTACATCAATATATTATTCAATGCGCCTACTTTGAAAACATAAAAAGGAAAAATAATAAAAAACGTTGTCTTTTGCAAATCATATCTATGGAAATATCAAAAAAAAATAAACAATTCCAATTTCCAACAGGAAATCGAACAGCCATTACGACACATTCAAGTACTTTTTTAATAATACCATCGAGTCAAAATATAGTTATATTCACTAATGCAGTATGGGCTGTTATTTGACTTTATATTAGCATAACAATCGGTACTTCACATTTTTACTATGTTTTTTTTTAACTTCACGCTTTCCTGGCATAGTATTCTGGGTATTCTGCGTCTTATATATATAAAAATAATAAAAAAAAAATAAAAGGTAAAAAAACAATTATATATAAAACTCATTACGTAACTTTTGATTTACGTAGACAATATAAATAACTAAATATAATATAACAAAAACTAACATCATAATATAAGACGTGTGAAGTTTATTATATAGCTTTAGAATATTTAAAGTGGATCCAACTAAATTCATATATATATATATATATATATATATATATATATATATATATATATATATATATATATATATATATATATATATATATATATATATATATATATATATATATATATATATATATATATATATATATATATATATATAATTTTAAAATCGAACTTAAAATGTAAATTTTATATTATTACGTACACTCCGTACAAAAAAAGCTCCGTGGCCTGACATCAGAAACAGGTCAAGTGGTCACAATAAAGCTTACTATTGTTAGGTTGCGGTTAAGTTTCAAAGGATTCTCTAAAAGGGTAATACGGAACACAAAAACGTGATTTATTATTAAATCGTGAGATTTTATCCCTGCAGGAGAGATGTTATTAAATTACTTTAAAATTATGATATTTTTTGCGGATATTTCTAGCCTATGTATGATTATGATATTATAATATTATAATATGATATTATAATATGCTTCAACTAGCGACCTGGTCGCGACTTCGCTCGCTAGATCAATGCTCATTTCACTCGTAAGTATGTATTGTACTTATAAATGTTTTATTCTCTCCTTTCGAATCTCTGTCTGTGAAATATAATGAAAAATGTAAATATATATAAATTGTCATTTTATATGCAATATTTTATCTAGAGCACAATCTCCTCTATCTTCTAGTGAAAGTTCAATAAAAATACCGGACAAACGGAAAGACAGACAGACAAGATTTAAAAAATGTTAGTTTAAAAAGTAAGTGTTTAAGTTTGAGTAACGTGTAAATAAATATATGCACTTGAAAGAACTAAGAAATTGTGTAATCACAAGCAGACACTTCAATGTTATTTATATAGATAGATAGATTTATTTATATAGATTTAATATTCTATATATTTGTTATAGCTAGTTATTTGTAATAGCGTTTGGCTTTAAGCGGGATGGCTGTGGATGAGCCATCTGTCCATATTCTGTCAAAAATTGGGCTCAAAGAGGAGAATCTCATTGTTTTACGCCAGGTCACCTTTATCTCCTCCGCTATACGGGATAAGGCGGGATGCTGGTTTTATTCTAAACATTTTCCGCAATGGAAAACGATATTATGTATAGTAAGCTTATTATTATTATATTTTATAATTGATTTGTTCATTATTAAAAAATATTATGAAGTTTATGAGAAAATAAAAATATACAACAAATAATAAAAATTGTTCGTAATAAAATAACATTTTTTAATCGAAGTATATATGTCATCCTTAGAAGAAACTTCATTTAACAAAATAATTATATAACAAAACTAAACTTTAACTTACTTGTAATATTATCACCTATATTATGAAATATCTGTTTGAAAACTCGAAGCTTACAAGCCAATTTTAGATCAACAAACATGTACAATGAGAAAGTTTAGAGGGAAGCTTTACAATACCTTCAAAAGCTGTTCCTTACAAATAATACTTAAGATAGACCTTTAAATTTAATTTCTTTGGTTTTAGCGATTTTTACACATTTTAAATTAAATTTGTAATCTGACATATATCCTGTGTAACATATTTTAATAATAAACATAGTAAATTCATAGATATAATATAAAATGAATAATATATATATATATATATATATATATATATATATATATATATATATATATATATATATATATATATATATATATATATATATATATACTAATAATATAGACGGTTTATGAGTTTGATTCCCACTTGGGGAGAATGAACTATTTTCATTTTCTTCGCGCTGGCAACAAGGCAAAGTGCGGCGGCGGCGTCACTCAACACATAATGCCTCGAAAGGCGGAAAGCAGGCAACGGAGTGTCTTAACACTAGGTTCCTTCAACCTACGGATCCCTCTGCCTCTCCTGTAGTGTGCGAGATATAACTTAAAGTCAAAATAAAAAGAAATATACATTAATATTTAGTACTAATGCTATATCGTTATCAAAATCACTTAAAGATTAAGTGCTAAATCGTCATCTTGCAGCAAATATCTTTAAACGGGTTGTTTTTGAACTTAATACACTTCAAGGATATAAATGGCAGGGCTTCACGGGATTACTACAAACATGTATATATATTGAAATTGCGTATAAAAATCGTTTAAGTGTGAATCGAGTTACGCAGCTGGCAGGTTCCGTCCCATTGTCATGACTAGATTTTATAGTTATTAACAGCCTTTGGCATTAATAGTTTAGTATTAAAGGCCGTAACAATTGTTTAACCCCCAACCCCCTCCCCAGTGACTAACAAAAATTAATTATCGTACATTCGACTATAATCATAAGTAAATGATTAATCGTTAAGAGGTGTGGAAATATTGCTAAGGCAAAAGATAAAGAATAGTTACTGTATAGTACAATAAGCTAAATCTTTAATTCGTTTATATTTTCAATTCCTATATGAAATATATTAAGTAAGGCTATGTGATAATAAAACACGTGAATTGATAATTGAACTTTATATTTACTAACTTCTATTTTGGTACATGATATTTTTAAACTTAGTTTAAATAAATACGTCACGTACCGCAAGATAGATGTTTACTTATCGCTGTCAGTCGAAACTGGGAACAAATATCTACCAGTGGGCTCGTTCACCCGAAGCAGAATTTAAATGAACTTATAAAAGTACCTACTAAAATATTTTCCGTTTTCCAGTTAGTTTTAAAGTACATTTTCACATAATTTACAGTTTGTGCAAACTTGCACACTTGTAAAGTTTTTCATTTCCGTTCGGCTCTAGTAAACGTTAATAGCTTTATTACCTGAACAAAAATTTGCCAACGCACCCATATATAACATATATATAACTTGCTATGTTAGTCAAAGTAAGTGTTGTAAGTTCCTTGTGCTGTATGCGAATGACTGAAATTACAAATTAAGTTATTTATTAAAAGCTTCTTGTCTTATATGACATATTAACAGTAACTTCTTCGTGGTACAAAGTAACTTCTTCTAGTGATCTTTCAAAGATTACATAAAGGCCTATTATTCAGTGCTTAGGGTTAAGCTAAAAGCTATGCAAGATTGATACGACTTTGTGATCTTATCTGGGGTCTTGTATGTTGTCAAAGCTTTGATATTTGTATAACAAAATTCACTTGTTTGTTCACTAACATTGCTGTAAGTTCGAGAAAATAAATGTATTATTCAGGGAGACCCGTTGAATTGCGCAAGCTGTTTGGATTTCATGCTCCCTTTAATATGACTTTATTGGAATAGATATTCAATATTGAAAATAATTTCTAGAATAGAAGAATATAGGGATTTATTAACAAATTCCTAGACTAATTAAATTGTATGTAAAATGGTGATAGCATTTATATTCTATTTGTAAATAATAAAAACATGAGGTATATTATTTATATATTATATATATAACAAAATATATATTTTTTTATATAATTACTATTATATTATTGTTATATTTTTTCATTTATGATCACAACATATCACTTAAATGATCATCTCAATCATATTATCAAAGACTTAAACTACGGGGGACAGAAAACCTCTAAAAAGTATATGTTTAATATAGTATTTAATATAATTTATAATTATATATATTATATTAATATGGTCTCTTGAAAAAACAGTTTCAAATATTGTATAAGTATAAAGATATTATATAGTGTAAATATAGAACTAGACTGGAAATAAACGTTATATGAAATTCTAGCGACACGCACGCTTTGTACGAGAGTAGGTAATGCCATTAGTAAAAGGTTTTAATACTCAATCTCCTTTCTCTTCTATCGATCGGATTTCTAATGAGAGTTAAATTTAGTCTTTTTCTTGTAATTCGTAAATAAAAAAATTATAAAAAGCCAATATTGAAATTTCTTTCCTTAATATGAAGCTTCTTAATAAGGGAGAAGCATGAGCTTTTTTTCATATTTGAAATATGTTTATTTGCCTTATAAATTTACAAAATATTAATTTGGCTTGTGCTGTAATAACTAATGATATTACATTAAAAATAACAATAAATATTAGATGTTCTTGCTAATATTGGAAGCCACTAGATCCTCTGGCCTATCGCTGTCAAATTATATATATATATATATATATATATATATATATATATATATATAATATATATATATATATATATATATATATATATATATATATATATATATATATATATATATATATATATATATATATATATAAATAATATTAAAATTGACAAATGAATGAAATTGACAATTGAGGCTTCGACAAATCAAGGGTTAGGAAATGCAGCTATAAGCAATAATATTACAACATACTATGGAAATAGTTTAAGTTACACAATAACTATATATGATGAATTTCTTCCCTATAAAAAGTTATTAATAGGGTCCACGCTAGCACACCTATATCTATCACCTAAGGATAGCCATAGATAAATTTTTATCCAATTAAAGTTTATTTAAAAACTGCCTGAAGCAAGCTTTGCGTTCTATAAAATAGGTTAAGAAGTAAAGTGATTTACATGTAATATGTCAATCACAAAACCAATTGTATATATAATAAAAGTATAGAAATTTTTTTTAGATGAAGAAGTGTAAATAAATGTAAATTGAGATTGATAGTTTAATTGCAAGTAAATTACGCAAAAATACTGGATAGCAATTTAATAATTCAGTTTAATATTTAGTTTTTATTTCAGTTTAATATTAAATTGACCGTTACTTAAAGAAAATATGCAAACAACAGTTTGTTATAAATAAAATTTAAAAAACACCTTATATTTCTAGTTTGTTCTTGTTATTGGTTTATAAAAATTCAACCATTGAGTAAAATGTCTAACATAAAGACAAAAGCATTTTAGGTTGTGATGTGACAAATTCGAAATAGATTCTTGTACTTAAAAAGATATTTGGTTTCCGGCATACGGGTACGCGACCCCGGGACCTCGAGCCACCACTTTCATAACCCGATCCAATCCATGTAAGTGGTGTCCCTCCCCTATATTCCAAGTCTTTCTGCCTCTTATTCCCTTTCCTTTCCTGGTTTCTCCCAGTAATGGGTTTGGAGGTCAGATGGCAATCGCTCCACAAAAAAACCACTTCGCCACTCATATGGACCGATTGGTCTTAGTCGGAAGGCAGACCCTGGCAAAAAAGCCGGGACTAATGCCAGGAAGAAGATATATATATATATATATATATATATATATATATATATTATATATATATATATATATATATATATATATATATATATATATATATATATATATATATATATATATATATATATATATATATATATATATATATATATATATATATATATATATATATATATATATGTTTCACACAAGAAACAAATATATTGTATATATGATTTTCAATAATAGATTGCGTAATTCGAAATTAAAGTATTGAAGATGAAAAATGTGTGATTTTCTATAACATTTCGAAACGAACACAAAACATATTACTTAAGCGACAACGACGAGAGCAAGTCCCTTGTTTTTTAATTAAAACCAAGTAGATTGTGTCTATTTATTTATTTATTTTTGTTTTAGATGACAGAAAGCCGGTCGCGGGTGCAACAGAACGATCTTCTTTTACATGAGGCCGTAATCAAAAACGAACCAGACGCAGTGCGAGAAGCTCTGATGCGACCCACTGATGTTAATTGTAGGAATAATGTAAGTTGAGTACTTTTTCAATAAAAAAACAGTTTTTCAAGTTTTATATAGTAAATATATCAAGTGATATATGAATGCCACCTTAGTCTACCCGTAACCACGGACTTCTGCAGTGTTCTGGCGCCAAGCGTAGAAGGAATGATCTAACTAGCTGCCTGCCCTACTTTTTGACATAACGAATTGTGCTTAAAAAACGTTGTAACCGAAAACTATGGAGAAAGATTAATATAATATTAAAAATAATCAAAATTATATAATAAAAATAATTTTCTGAACAAAACTAAAGTCACATTGTCCGACTAACTTAAAAAAATACATAGCGTCGTAAAATGTCCACCTTCATAGACTTTAGACACGAGTAACTGCCGATTCATTGACCTGTAACATTCGTAGAAGTTTTATAAGTTTGAATAGAAGAAAATAAGCTTTTATTTCGTAGAACACTTCAAGTATTTCATTTTTCTTATAAATATTTTGAACTGGAAATTGAATACAATGTTGGTTCAAAGTTGAAACTCTGTACGAAACAGTGTTTCTTGTTCTGTTATTTGAATATAAATATTTATATATACACATTTATTATAACAATTTGGTAGCTATTTCTTATCATACGTTTCTAATTATTTTTATAATATTAATATTATTTACTAATCTCTAACTGTAAACGCGATGGTCACGGTTACGATCTCAAATCGAAGAATTAATAATTTTCATTTGCCCTACTCTAGCACTAAGTGGGCCTTTGAGATTCACCACTCAACATGAATGAAAGCGGAGAAGCTTGTCTTCACACTAAAAACTCTCTGCCTGCCCTGCTGTAAGTATAACGCAGCGGGAAGCTGAAAAAAAGAAGAACTTTATAATATCGTAATATCTTATATATATTAATAATCTTTATTGTTCCATATAATAAATAACATAGAATAATTCAGGTCAATATACCCTAACCCTAAGGACATGTATGTATAACAAAGTCAACTTTGTTACAGTACGGCCGAGCCCCAATCCACTGGGCAGCGAGTAGAGGCAACGTGGAGATAATCAATTTGCTTATACACGCCAAATGTGATATTGAAGCTGTTGATAAGGTATGGAGATATCTATTTGTGATAAGAGTGATTTTAAGGTTTTTTTTGTATACATATAATTTCAATGTTATGTTGTACTTGTAACTTACATGTGGTTAAACTTTATAGCTTTAATTAATAAATTAACCTACCTATGTAGGTAGGTTTATATTTTGCTTGTTTATATTGCATTTTAGTAAAAAAAAATGTGTCCAGCAAATTTCTCAACATTTATTAACATAGCATAAATAGTAACATAATATATACATATTCTAGCTTAGAATAGCTTTCAAGATTTTTTTTAGTTAGTGTATTCTTAAACTATTAAATAGTACTGTAATTCGAAATCTCTTCCATATATTATTATTATACTACAGTTCGGCATGAGGCCACTCTTGATGGCGGCGTGGCACGGACACCTAGCCGCCGTACAAACCCTCGTGCACGCGGGCGCTTGTCTCGCAGCTACTAACAAGGTATGCTATCCTGGTACTTGAGTTACAAAGTCCCATGGGTCAGATCGATAACCCCATGGAAACACCATGGTGTAGTTATATGGTGACGTAATGGCGATACGACGATACGACGTAACTGATATAATAAGGCTTTAGCTTATAGAATTGTTTATTGTAAAGAACTTGTATATCTGAAGTGTTATTTTTATAGCAATAATATAAATTATTTTATTATTTATTTGATACAGTTATTTTATTTTATTTAAAAGTTGTTATTATTTTCATATTATCATCAGAAAAAAAGGTTTTTTAAAGACAATGAATAATATATACTTAGTTATTACAAACTTATTTTATTGAAAAAAATGATTCAATATGTGTATATATATATATATATATATATATATATATATATATATATATATATATATATATATATATATATATATATATATATATATATATATATATATATATATATACATATATATATATATATATTCACTACCTTTTTTTCACATATAAAAAAACATTTCAATTGAGGCTGTGTATTTTCATTTAAAAAGAAAAAGCACAACGTTGACTTCCATCACTCGACACGCAATATTTTGAAATAGGGAGGGTTATCACACTAGATTCCCTTAGTTACTAACAGCGTGATAAAATAATATTTCATTTTCGAGTGTTATTTCATCATTACGGTACATAAACTCTGCCCTCACTCACTCGTTATAATTTTATTACTAACATGGGGTATGGGGTATGCGTCATGGTGTATGACATTTTAGTGCCTAATTTAATGATTATTATTTTTGCTTTTATTTAAGTATGTTTTAATAGTTTTTTTTTGCTTAAATATTATTGGAGACATGCGAGAAAAAAAATGTTATTATTTAAAAAAAAATGAAAGCATTTGAATTGTAATTATTTCATTAATTTTTCAACAGAAAAACAACGACATTCTCCAGTGCGCGTGTGCCCGGGGATCCAAGGACGTGGCGAGCTATGCACTGTCCCTTGGCGCCAGGGTCCAAGGCTGTGACATTGCGGGCGACGCCGCTTTAGCCCTCGCCGCACGGTCCGGTCATACAGCTGTTGTAGAGCTGTTGATAGACAATGGTGCTGATATTGACGCGGTTAATAAGGTAAGATTTTGATTAACAAAGTTTTTTTATTATAAATTTAACATATATATATATATATATATATATATATATATATATATATATATATATATATATATATATATATATATATATATATATATATATTATATATATATATATATATATATATATATATATATATATATATATATATATATATATATATGTTGTGATTTTTTGATTAATTTATTGATTATAAGTTTAGTAAATTTGATTTTGCATATAACTAGCTAGCTAACTATATATAACTCGCACACCGACCAACTTGATTACCGACGATGTTCATATGAAATGCAAAAAAAATAGTATAAACACTCATATCTTTTGATAGCGCGGAGACTACTGATCCGAATATTTAAAGAATATGGTCTTAACAGACGGACGAACAGACTTTTTGACTTTTTTGCCCTAAAAACAATATAATATATAAATATTTCATGGAAAATCATATGTTTTTCACAAGAACTCCTATAGAAATATAATTATTTAACCATAAATACAACTATAAAATCTATCATGAATTAACGCCACTCGAATGCTGAGCTCTTATTTACGATCATAGTCGTGTTACAGCTTTAAAGAGGAATTTATTTGACGAGTAAATTGCGTTTTCTTATATATTTATATAGCATCTGATACAAGCGCATTTGCAAATCCTTTAGATCCCCTTGTAATGGAATCGCATATAAAGTTTATTTATATATATTATCTCTTTTTCTTTACGCGAGGTAAACATGGAGGACTAGTATAAGAATATATCAAGGGCCGGCGGATTTATTGAGTTTATTTCTTCAAATAATTTATTTACGTTATCTGATGAGTCACAAATTCCGTAATTTATTAAATTTAAACACTTTAAACATTCTTCTTCATCGTTTTCTTCATTCTTCTTCTTCTTCTTCTTCCTGGCATTAGTCCCGGCTTTTTGCCAGGGTCTGCCTTCCGACTAAGACCAATCGGTCCATATGAGTGGCGAAGTGGTTTTTTTGTGGAGCGATTGCCATCTGACCTCCAAACCCATTACTGGGAGAAACCAGGAAAGGAAAGGGAATAAGAGGCAGAAAGACTTGGAATATAAGGGAGGGACACCACTTACATGGATTGGATCGGGTTATGAAAGTGGTGGCTCGAGGTCCCGGGGTCGCGTACCCGTATGCCGGAAACCAAATATCGGACAGATAATTGGCTAATTTTCTTCATTCTATAAACGTTATATTACGGAATAAATGACATAAGTGGACGACTATTCTGCGTAAGTTCGACTTATAGACTTATGTGCTTTAGTCTACTTTAGTTAAATATATCAATGCAACATCTGTTAGTAATAACGAACCATAATTTATTTCAAATCTTATATCAAATGAAGGCCTTAAATAATATACATATATATATATTATATATATAAATAATTATATGTAAACAAAAGACATTTATTTAAAGTTAAAGCTCAGAAAGTAAGTAACAATAATGACATGTTGACATTCAGCAATGACAAAAACAGTATTTGCAAGTAAATGTTTTATTCACAACTATTTAATTTCAAGAGAGTAGAAATTTTAGCTTTTGATTTTTGATAAACAATAGACGCTCAAGTCGCCTTAAGCTCCGTTCTAGTATAATAGCCTGGCATCTTACTCGCTGCAGGCAACGTAATTCTAACGATAAACAGACAAGTTACACTGAAAATAAGAATATGATATGAGATTTAAATAAGTAAAATATTGAATGAATTCAAATATTTACGACGTATTTTATCTTTTTGTTTACTAACAATATGTATATATCATTCGAGTTAAAAGAATGTGTAATGTAATATTTATTTTATATATAAAATATTTCATCTTAAAAAATAAGATAAAGAGAATGAATGATGCATATTTTTTCCAACCTAGACTAGTAAAGAATTTTCATAAAATATTCCCCAAGTGAGGATTAAATTATTAATCATATATATTCGAAATGTTCCTTTAATGTCAGAATTCGTACATTATATAATTATTATTATATTTACAATGTACATAAAGCTTCGTAAGAAACTTGATGCGTCAGCTTGCTGTAAAACACCTGCCCCTGTGACCTTGCGCTTTAAATGATGTATAAAAGATCGCTTTCAAATATGCACCACATTGCAGTTCACGAGTAAATGGTTAAAGTGCGAGCTTTTTATATACGACATACGAAGTCTGTGGACATGACCCAGTTTATAAAAACATTTCGTCATATTTGCTGAACCGATCGAGTTTGTATCGAAAACTGGAAATCGTATCTGCAAATTTATATATCGATTTTTGATTAACGTTTTCGCTGAAATTTTACTAAATTCTTGTTTTCAAATGCGTGTGTATTATTGTGTGTTTACACATTTTCAAGTATTTCTATAAATATAGTTGCTATACTGCACATGCAGTCTTAATTTAAGTCTACGATAATCAATACTAAAACTTTTAATATTATAACAATTTTAGATACCGTATAAAAAATTTAATATGGCGGGGTCGAGCACGTTCATTTAAATAATAAAAATATTTAATAAATATCATTATCTATTGCTAAATAATTCTTCATACTATTGCTTTGAGCCTGATGATGACGTGCCATACGTTGTCACCACCTTGGTTTTTTTAAATAATGTTAATCTTGGTTTATATTTCAGCAAAGATGGTCACCAAATCCATATTCTATTGTGTTTAAATATTTACTATAGACTTATACGTTTGATCTAATTTGGGATTCCCAAATTAGCTAACGCAATTACGTAATTGGTCGTCAGGACATTTCCATTCCAGTCGCACGGTACTTAGGTTATTTGCAACAAACATTAGTTTGAGCTTAATTATATTTAGAAATACATACAACATATAATAAAACATAAAAAAATATCTTAAAGTTATATTTATTCAAACACGGGTATGGCTTTCTTTCATTCTCCTTATGTTTTCGACAGTATTTAGAATTTAAACAGGTACTATAATTTAAACAGGTTATTTAAAATAGCTACAGGTAAACTAAGCTAGGTGTCATTACATTTTACTAGTGCATTTATAAATGCATCAATATTTCGTTAATTAATTCATTTTTAATATCTCACAAACTTGAAGACAAATTTGGGGCAAAAATATGCAATAGAATATTAATTGTCCCATTACATTGCTACAACTAGACGTCTCAAGTTATTATTAAAAGAAAATGAGAACACAAGCGCAGCCTCGAGCACTACCTCGGGCAACGCTAACAACATCGAAAAATACGCTCGCTATGAATTCAATTTGAAAGTTACAGAAACAAAAACATGGATACAGTAGATGTGGCGTAAATATATGTTTCAATACACACTCAACAAAGTTTTCTTATAAAGCTTTTATTTTCCTAGTCATCTCTGAAACATCTGGGGGGTTAAATATGCTTTCACACACTTCAATAATGGATTGATGATGGTTGAAGAAAAAGTTTTATGCAATCATCTGCAAAAAACACTTTACATTATATAAGAATATTGAAAACTGTAATTTGGTACATATTTATGTTTCTATATTGATTAATATAATATATATAAAAAATATCGGTCAAGTGCAAATGGTACTCGCACTTGTATGCACTGATTTTGTATGATAAGTTTGTAATGGTTTCTTTTCGTTATACTCATACCAACAAATTTCCAACTTTTGGATTTTTTCCATTGTTTGCGCTATGAATTCTAACTTAAACTTTAGAACTTTTGAGTAACGTGAAGTATTTCTAGGTTTTCATAGCGTTGACATAGAAAGTTTGACTTTTTCTATGCTCCAAGAGACCAGGATATCTGAATGAGAAACCATGGAATACAGTTGATTATTTCCTGTGAAAAGCTTGCATATTAAATTAATTATAAATGTACTTTTCTAAAATATATTAATGTAATATACTGTCAAAATTATGTATAGTAACAAAAAGTTCAACCTTTTTAGTATTCCTATATCAAGTCATATTAAATAGCAAGTCGCAAATTTTTTTTTCATTGACTAGAAAAGATTGCAAATGAAAATGCAAATTGAAACGCGAACCAATATTCACAGCTAGAATAATAATCAATTATTTTAGTTTGCCAACGTCGTCTCTAATACCGACGAAAAATAAAAATCGGAATGTCTTGGCACTATATATGAATATAAGTTTCCTCTGCATTCCACACAATATAAAGTATATGCATAAAATAAAAAAAAAACATATGAACCATAGAGCTAGAATTGTCTAAAGTCTAATTTTAGACCTACTGTACGATTTATAGAGAAACATACCTATAGTAGTAACCTTTTCCATTATTCATATACAGACAGTATTATATATTTAATGTGAATAATTTATCTCTGTCAAATTATTTACTGTAAAATTTTTGGCTTAATAAATGCTCATATGCCTATAAATATATTTAATAATTATATCATTTATATTCTCGTTAATCAGCTATCTTTATACTGTATAAAGTATTTCTACGTAAATTAAAGTAGAGTGCTTATTATTGTTAAGCTTTCCCAGTTCATTTTAACTTTATAGTATTGTCTTTGCCTTGACATACCTTGTTCCACGTTATGTGCAATCGTTCTTATTTATAGAGTAGATTTTAATATATTTTGCTTTGTTCGACATATCATTGGTACTTCACAGTAGGTAACTATAAATATGTGTATGTCAAATTTCTCAATGAATGATATTAATTTTAAAAAATACTTACTTTTTGACAGTCATACATATTGCTTTTAAACAACACAACATGAAATTTATAGAGAGCTTTCTTGCGAGTTACATCTTCTTGAAATGGCAGTTCTAGCCCTTTCATATCGTACAATCCTTTAAAACCCATAAAAAGTAGTACTTTGAACACTTCATTGGTATTTTAACTTATGGTATTATTTCAAATAACAAAAAAAAACACGTTTAAAACATTTAAATATTAATCTATTTCAATAAACAAAGTGGCGATAAGAGTATTTTGAATGAAGTTAAAATTGCATCAACTACATACATCATACATTCTGGTTGGTCCTTCCTACAAAATAAACAGCTAAAGTGCCCTTTATTTAATGTCAGACAGAGCAAAACGGCTAGAAAACAAAAACTATTTGTACTAGGCGCACATAAGTCGTGGGGCAGTTGTATAAAACAAACGAGAGATAAGCCTGACCGTACATTACAGATTATCTGAGGAATGTTTCGTTGCGCTTTTGTTTTTGTAACAAGGCGGCACGTTGCTCTTATAATGTAAACTAAATAAAACTTTATGAAATACGTAAATTTAAAACGTAAGGTTAGATGTTTTAAAATATATTAATTATACTGTTAGGGATGGAGCGGAATTAGTTTTATAACTGTATGGCCTTTTCCATTGATTTGTTACTCAAGTAACTGCAATATTTGCGTATATATGAAATTAAATGTGTAGAAATATTATAATATGATTGCAAGTCTACTTTTATGAATAAGATTATATTCTACTAAGATGACAATAATAACTATCCTAACAACTATTAATTATAAAAATGTATGATGTCTTAATAACAACTTGTGTGAAGTAGTAATTAAAATTAAAAGTAAAATATATATGAACTATTTACAAATTAAATGTAAGCATTTAAACTCTTCGTTGTACAATGACCATTATATTTTTCCAATAACACAGAATCGAGGCTCTCAATGCACTTTATACCTGTCGTTAACAGAACGGTGTTCGAGAGCTTACTCGCTGCGACTGTGCTTGAAAATTGCTTATTATATATCTATATTACTTCGAAATATCGATTTAATTTCTATTTGTAGTACAGATTCCTCTTTAGTATTTAAAAGAGCTTTAGTTTTACATTTAAATTTAATTTATTTTTTAGTTTTTGTAAGTCCGATATGTTTTATTTTATATTCTATTAGAACTATATGATTATTTTTATAGCTCTAATAAAATTTTCTGAGTATTGGTTATTTTTATTACTTCATTAATTTTATAAGAAACTCAAATGATTTGAGTAAAATTGTACCTTATATATAATAGGACCATAAATAAATATATTTAATAAATAATCTTGTCATTTTAACGTAAGTAAGCTAGTTTTTTTACGACATTATATATTATGTAATTTAATATTTATTTCCAAGCATTACTTCTATTTTTATTTCCAATACAAATATATTAAAATGTATATAATAATATTACAAAGATAACAAAACATTGTTTGTTTACAATTCATATCCATAAATCAACAGGCAGGCCGAACAGCACTACACCTGGCGTGCGAAGGAGGCCACTGCGGCACTACTGCTCTCCTGGTATCGCGAGGCGCGTCGCGCGAGTCACGAGACCACTCCGGCCGCACCCCTCTACACCAGGCCGCGGTGCACCGCCACACCGAGCTAGTGCGCGTCTTGCTAGACACTGGATGCAATGTTAATGCCACAGATAATGTAAGTTTATGCTGTCCTGGTGTTTGGTGATAGATTGGTTTGTGAAATCTGTATGTTGTCCTGGTCAGATAGGAACAGATTATATAATTAAACTAGTTTAATTAATAAAAAAAAAAATATTTATTCAAATTACGGAATTTAAAAAAAATACATTACTACCTATATTAATAATTATAGTAACACAATATAACATAAAAGTTTACCGATTAAAGTCTCAATTGTTTAACAAGTTCAAACTACACAACTAAACGTATTTATATAAAAGAAAACTATGCACGTTGCACGAGACATTCTCAACTTGATAGCAGAAATATTTAAGCTATTCAAACTGCATTCCACAGCGTGTCACAAGCTCATGTGTTCCTGGTTAGTGGAAATACGTAAATGATATACGCATACTTTGCATGACTTCGATAAAGGTTGTTTTAAATAGTGTAGAACTTTATTATTAATTAATCTGTAATTTTATAAACTCTGTAATTCTAAATTAAAATTGATATTTGTTTGGTTAGTAAATATATTGTCTATTTTAATCGAGAAATTATTATAAAGATCATAAAATATAGCTCCTGAGATATAGAAAATATATATTTTCTATATATTAGGAGCTATATTTAATAATATTACGTCTATTTAACTTCTTGGATGGCCGTTTTCCTGTTATATGTCAAATTATGACAGCCTTATTGGCGGAAAACCGGAATCGGGATTCACTAAATTAATAATATTATTATTATTCAATATAAATATTTAAGTGCTGATTTTCTTACGTGTAAAATAAAATAAATTAATTAAGAACGTGAAGTTGCTTTCAGCATCAATGGAAACTCCAAGCATTTTAAATATTTATTGCTTTTTCGTATTAATTTACATTAAAGACAAGCATAAGATGTTGATATTAAATATAAATAAATATTTACTTTAGTTGCTTTTAGTTTTAGTTATTTTTATAATTGTATAACAAAATAAATTACTGCTACATAAAGAAAATAAAGGTATTAAAAAAGACAAACAGAAAGGAGAATTCAAATTTCAGTACAATTTCTCGCTTTTTTGTTTTTTTCCTATAGAATGGTGTAACGGCGCTACAGATGGCCTGCGCCCAAGGTTGTCGCGGTATTGTGGAGCACTTACTCGCATTTGGTGCCGACGTCCATTTGCAAAATAACGTAAGATAAAATTTTTACTCTTAATAGCTAGTTCGATACTATGATAAACTAATTAAATGCAATGATCATGGGTATATGCATAATTTCTTGTAATATTTTAACTTTTGTCCAGCAAGTTCTTAAATTCTTATCATACTATGCATTACGAATATTTATTACTGTACAAATATTACATTCAAGTATAATTTATGTAGTATATTTCCAAATAGGTAGGTTCGTCCGCCTTACACGCGGCGTGTGCCTCTGATGCTGCTGACATTGTAGAGTTGCTGCTTGCGCATGGAGCAGATCCAGCACTTACCGATCAGGTTAGTATTTACTGGTAACAGAAAATGTACTGAATTTGAAGTTAATAATTTATAAGAAAAAAAGGCCATTTTTACAAGTCCTGCGTTTTTACAAGTATCACTGAGGGAGACATGACAACAAACAAAATTCGTCACAGCGATAACCAGACGCCACATTGTCGAAATAATACAACTTAAGTAGATCCTACTAAAAAAAAACATTTTTTAATTTTTCGATATTTAAATAACTGTTATCTAATATTTTCATTGTTTTAACCGGAACTAATTCGTTATTGTTATTCTGTACTTATTAAGCGGACTATGAAAGCAAGAATCCCCACGATACGAACTCCCTCGGTGGATTAATAAAATTGTGGAATTTATCGTCTTATAATCCTAATAACAAAGCTAAATAAATCTCGACAAAATAAACTGAACTCTTCAACTAATGAAATCTTGGAACTTTGTAAAATATATATTATTTTGTGTTATATTTAAACATAAATTTATATAAAAGCAATATTTGTTTTATATTGTAGGTATACTAGAAAATTAGAATATTTTAACATATATATATATATATATATATATATATATATATATATATATATATATATATATATATATATATATATATATATGTT
The DNA here is from genome assembly GCA_037127375.1 of Dione juno. Lineage (NCBI taxonomy): Eukaryota > Metazoa > Arthropoda > Insecta > Lepidoptera > Nymphalidae > Dione > Dione juno. Next base: position 1,517,463 of record JAXRJS010000068.1, read on the forward strand.
AAAATATTAATATATATATATATATATATATATATATATATATATATATATATATATGTGTGAATATAAAATGATTTTTACCTGAGACTTCGTCTCCGTAGTCGAATGGAAGTAATGACGACCGTGGGTGGGTTAATTTCAATGTATGAAACGTGTAACTTGATGAAATTGATGATTTTTCTATAAATCAGTAGTTTCTGAGACTAATGTACTTATTTATACAAACAAACTAATCAAAAAACATTTGGCAAGAGAGATAGCAGGAGACCTCAGTTGACCTTCGAGAAGACAATATCGAAGATACAGCATATATATTTATATTACGTCAAAAACACGAGGACCCGCCGAAGGGCATGTTTGGTGAATGACGTTGGACGAGCAGAAACAAATATGTAGGGGCCATAGCGTTTAAAGAAAACATAAAATTTTTAACGCAGCAGGATTTGAACCCGCGCCTCATGGAAACCGTCCAAGCACTCTGACCACCAAGCTATGCGTTCTTCATTACGCTACGACAAAATTTTTGTATGCTTTGTACAACTTATTTCGTTGTTAGCATCTCTGTAGGGAGATTTTTACAAAAATTTCCGCTACCCAAAGTTTATTAAAATGTATATTGAAAATACAACATCAAAATACTACCCAAATTAGAACATAGGCACCTAATATTCATATATTTTAATAAATATAACGTATTTAAATATATTCAGATGACATGCATGAATCATTAATTAATTACATAGTTACGGTTCACACAGCCGGGCTGTATCTCCCACGAGACCGACCGCTTTCACTTATAAGGAGAGCAGAAGTTTACAAGTACCTTATGCATACAAAGTACGTTTTATTATCGAAGTTGTAGTGATGTACTCTAACTCTTCGGAAATAATAAATATTAAAGGCAGGAAAAAATATTTAATGCAACACTCCGTTTTACACTATCTCTGGTGATGACAGTGTGATAGTGACTTTAAAACAAATACCATTTAATTTATACATTTTATGAATATATAATATTTATCTATGTTTATAAATAAATGCAAAATTAAGTTGAGAACGATCTTTGAACCTTGAGCTAGATGTCGAGCGACGTTAAGTTTTGCAATTTCTCATATTCAAGAAGGAAGCGGAGAACGAAGTGTCTTGACACTACGTTCTCTCCCTCGTATTTATTATAATGGAAAACAATACAAAGACTTCTGTCAACATAGAAACTAATAAAATCATAAAAGAAAATATATATAAATTATTCACAAAGTTATCTCTAAAATATTAGATCTTATCTTATTAAATAGTAGATCTTATCTCTAAAAAAGAGTCTTCTTCCAAAACAACTTGTATATGTACTTTGATAAAAAAAAATATCTATTAACTAACCGCCATGGAAAGTGACGGAACCGACTCCACGCAATTACCAGGAGATCATAAAGCTAAAGCAATATTCAAAATATTCTCGTAAGCTGACGTACAAGAGACATGCTATACAAAAACCTACAGTCATGATAAAAAGAGATGGCATTACATAACAGCCATGGACGCAATATTGCTATACTCTTTTAAAATTATGGGAGTGAAGGAAATAGAGATATGTAATTATTATTATTTTGTTACCCATCTCTTTCTTTCTATTAATATAACTTCATTCATTGGCTATCACAATTTATATATGAAACGCTTCGTGCCTTCACGTACCAGGCAATCATGAAGTAAGCGGTACAATGTGCCAAAACTACTTTGAATTTCAAGAAATAACTAATCCGTTCATGATTGTTATTTTCATTCAGGTTTCACGTTAAATTTAACATTGAGAAACGATGATTTTTTTAAAAAATCGTTACAACTTTATGCCTAAATTACTTAATTTATAAATATTATTATTATTAATCTTACAATAATCATTATTAATATATATATTTTTCTTTTTCTGAGAGATTTTTTTTATTCGTTTAATTTATTCCTAGAATCTTTATATTTCATGTCTGGTTTTTATTTATGTTTATGGTTAATGACATTAAAAAAGATAAATTCCAATATAAATATAACTATATATAAATACTTTTTTACCTCAGGCGAACTTTGCTCACTCGTGCTCTACTCATTACTACTACTACTGTTATACTACTGATAACTAGTATGACGAAACGCTTTATAGTTCTATAGACCAGGAGTGCATAACCTTAACGGAAGTATTCCATAAAACTAGTTCCACCATATATGAGTGAGTCGTCGTCGATGTCACAAAGGCTTTTTATTTATTTGACACATATCAAGCGGACCCCTTTTTGGAACCAGGTTAGCAGATGTTTGGTGGAGTTTGTTTGAAGTATATAGACGACAATCGACGTTTTGTTCGTTCATATTCAGTCACTGTACCGGAACCGGTAACCACTATAACCGGAAGAATTTCTTGAAATAATCTCTTTGAAATAAACTATGAAAGTTTTATTACAATTTGTATAATAAATACTATAAATAAAATATAAAATCTATTAATGCTACATTTTATTAATATTTATTTATTTATTTATAACGCTTCTTCGTAAAGTTACAATTATTGGCAAACATTTTGCCCTAAATATGATTGAAATAATTGCCAATGAATTCTGAGAATTATGAAAAACATATTATGAATTGTCGACATCTGTCCCTAGCGCTTACTGTCTCTGATCGATCCCATCTCGCTAACGGTGAGTATTTGCATAGACACAAATAAATATGAAAGATTAATACACCAGCAAGTTGTTCATGACTATGGCCTTGTGGACTTTGAACTACAATCCTATGTCTGTTCTTGAAAATAACTGTAGGTACTTTGCTCTACTAGGAATAGAATCGGTCTATTATTACTGATATATATAGTTATGCCAATAGATCTGATATAGTACTCACTAGTTGACCGAGAGGCGCGCCGTGCGGCGATTGTTGCCGTAGCTCTCCCACGTGATCATAGAGTATCTAAATATTTGTTCTTGGCCCATGAGATTCCTGCCATGTGGAATGTTAATATAGCTATCATTGTACTTATCGTGGTTCCACTTGATGTTTTAGTAGCGAAAAGACGTATTTATCATTTTAAGAGGCTATCGTTTAGCTATTGGGTCAAGAGCCTGATGCACAAGGCAATATTACTTTCAACAGCGCGTATTGTGAGGAGCCTCCTCACACTGGAGCCCTAACCAATTGGCCAATGATGACCTGGACCCTGGATTTTTCTACATGACAACTGTATTGTGATCACCATCATGACCAGCCATGCGAATTATTTTATTTCAGTGATTTATACGTGTATTTAGTAAGAAATACATTAATTCATATATTTTTACCAAAAAGAAAATGCTATTTATTATACTCGTCTGCATATTCAAGGCTTATGTTCTGTAAGCCTATTATTATTCACCAATTAACAATCTGAACACAATGCACCAATATAACAACGACAAATTACTCTTTCCAACTTTTATTCTAAAATATTGCGAGGGCAAAAATATGTGTATTTTAAACTAAACTCGTTTGGATGAATTTAAATTGTATTTTTCACTTCACAAATCTCTTGTATGAGATTAGACGAGAAGGCAGAGAGATCCTAGTCTAAGACACGAAGTTGACAATTTGCGGTCAAATGTTGTGAAATCGTGTATAGAGTTGTGGAGCCCAACGCCGCGCTATATCTTATCATAGCAGAGAGATTAAATAATAACGTCAATAAAACACTTTTATACATCATTTATAAATACATTACTCTACACTGAAACGTTTCTACGACAGAAACATTTAAAGACCACTCAACCTAAGTAAGCATAAGGTGTAGAGGACTTATCACACTCAAACGTTAACATATCAAACACTCAAAAAGGTAGACCCTGGGGATTTTGAATGACGTAGCAAAATTTGACTTAACAATGTATATTAGATTGTTAATACTTGCAAATTTATTTTAAAGAATATATTACTAGGTGTTTTTGATGATTTAGTGATGATGAGATGATTTAGTAATCGTATATTTTTTTGTAAATAGTAGAGAAAAAGAGAGAGAGAGAGAGAGAGAGAGAGAGAGACGAAACATAAATCCCATTCATATCCAATACCCCTTGTATTGGGTATCAATTGGGTCTATGTTGCATTTAAGATTTCTGTAATGTATAAATAGTCAGTGAAATTGTGGTCCTTGGATCATTTTCGATACTAAATAATTTATTTTATTAATATTTACCTTGAAAATAAATAAATTAATATATAAATTTAAAAAAAATGCTATAATTGTACATACGGCGTCGCGCATACAGAATGTCAAGGAATATGAACAGTAATATCATGATTATTGGTAAAGATTCGCTATGTACCTATATCGTTATCTGGAGACATACTCGTTCTATCGATTGATAACTTAAGTAAATTAAGCTACAAAAGAATTCCGCTACACAAAAACATTGCTTATATCCTAAAATACCATTGAACTAGAGCTCTTAAGATCGAAAAATTTCAAACGTAAATTATAAATAAAATTTTAAAACATTTAAAAATCATACAAAAATATTATTTGCATCTATGTACGAATCTATGTACCGCAACGAAACGAAACAAGATCGCAAAAGGCTATCCGATATCCAATCTAAACTTTTTAATATGACATTCCCAAAGTGCTGGACGCGTTGCTCTGATGACTAATTTAGGCGATTCGAAGTTAATTATTTGTCACATATTAACATATAATAATGTGAAATCGTATTTAAATGTACATAGAATGTATACAGCTTTGTAAGCTTAAAGCTTAAACGTTCTATAGAGCTCTGAAAGCTTAAAGCTTAAACGTGAACGCAAGAATCTGTTCTTCAAATTGACGTCGTGCGTTTCTGTGCGTGAACGGGATAATGAAAATAATTTAAATATATTAATATCTTGGAACTGTTAAAATTAAGACTCATAAGAAAATTGTAATAATTTAATCGAAAATATTGTTATAAAACGTCATCGACTATGGCAAAACGATTACTAAATGAATACCTGAAATGCTGTATTATAAATTGTAAGCACTTTATATCATATATCATATCATATATCATCTTAAATCATAGAATTAATTACTTACTATATGTCTTGTTCCCTTTTTGAACATTATTTCATAAGTTATCTTTCAATGGACGGAAAAAAATCTCGCAAGTTGTAGGTAGCACCATTTGCTTATTAGTTCTGATCCGATAACAATACAATATTTTCGTTGCAGAACAGCTAATAAAGAGAAAATACTAATATATGAGCGGGGGATTTTTTTTGTTTTAAAAGTAATTTAAGACTATTCTATAAATTCCGATACAACAATTACAATTAATATTGACAGGAAAAATGAAGATTTATTCAACATCACATGTTACAAAGCATATTTTTCTTCCAGCAAATTAATTTCCGTGAAACCTTTCCATTTACTGGTTCATATTTAAGTCGTTTAAGGTACGTTTTTGGAAAGGAAATTCTTCAATGAATTCGTAAGCTTTCTATAGCGTTACATCCATCAAATGTACATGTACATTTATTCTGGTAAAAACAAACATTTCATCACCATTACAAATAATCAAAAGTGTCCGATCAATTGGGTTGCTAGAAACGTTTTATAATGTATATAGTCAAAATTTTTGCAAAGTTAGAGATCATAAAATTACTTAAAAACTCCACATACTTTTTAATTGCACCATATGCTTATATATATATATATATATATATATATATATATATATATATATATATATATATATATATATATATATATATATATATATTATATATATATATATATATATATATATATATATATATATATATATATATATATATATATATATATATTATTATTCCGAGATGTCTGATATTTCAAAGCTGCAAATGCCGTTCACCGCTTAAGCGGTAATTGTTTAAAATTCTCTAGAAGAGGGTAAAAAGATAACTAACTTAGACGGGCCATTTTTAATTGATTTTGAATGTTACGGAATTATTCATTATATTTTCCCGCCATTTAAATAAAAAGCAGCGTTTAGATTCAGCTTCCTACTTCCGGAGCCTAAATTGTCATTTTCATAAAAAAAAATCATTAGGAATTTCATCATGAAAGCGAAATCGAAAAACAAGTATAATGACATATTTAAAGACTAAGTAATAATTAAATTTAAAAAAAAAGTTAATTGAAAAATGCGATGCGTATCCTATTTGATTTACTGTCCTTGTCACTGCCTTTTAATCACTTCACATTTCCGTTGATAAATTGATGAGTTGGTTTTACCCAAATTCAATTTTGTTCGAACGTCAATTGGGGCACAAATAAACTGAACTCCTAATTAAATGAACAGAAAATATACGGGTATCAGAAGTATTGATATTATTACGTTGTTTCCACTTCTTCGTCTTTGTTTATAATTAAATTTAAATGTAATATTTAATACATCTGCTGGTTATTGTACGTGCTTATATTGTTGTAGAGCTATATTTATAGTTACAGTCTATACATATTACATATATATAGTTAAATTATAGGTTATAAAATTGGTTATATTATTTATTGGTTTGTATTATTGGTTTATAGTAGTCAATTTTGATCTAGTCTGTATAGTACTTTATATAATTTTTTTTACAATCTAATGAATATACTGTAACTAATTACAAAAAAAAAAATTTTAAGTTTACATTAAAATCTGGTATTATGAACTCTGGTACCTATTAGAATATTTTCGCTAACCTGGTCTCGTACAATGAATTTTAAATAGGCGACAAGCAAGGTATGACGTGATGAATCACTCTGAAAGCTCTGCCTAACTCACAAAACGAGTAAATTAAAAAAAAAAAACAATCAATCAAAAATCAATCAATGACAAATTATAAAAATAAAAATTCGAATTTAAACAACATTCAGATACACCCAACCACGCTGCTCGTACATTATTCATATAACAAAGGAAGCGAGAGGTTAAAGAAAAACAGCGGATCGTATGAAAAATAATCGCGATTTGCCTTGTACCCCGCTACCCCCTCTACCATACCAGTGCCCCTCCCCCTCCCCGTTTTTACGCCGAGGCTCTGACTGTGAATTATTGAAGGCTCCCGCGCCGCTCTGCTCACCTGGTAACTCGACATCCACTGCATAATACAAACAGTAGTGACTTATTTGCGTAGTGGGAGAGTTCTCGCCAAATTCGTATCGTATATAAAATCACATAGCTGTTCTTTTATGTTTGCAATATGTATGCAGTATGTATATATATGTATATATATATATATATATATATATATATATATATATATATATATATATATATATATATATATATATGTACGTATTTGTAACACAAAAAGTATGCATATTTTCACATATTAACCTTCGTCAGTAGAAGTTTGTAAAGGAGTATATAATAAACTGCACTGCCACTTGTTTGTTTGTCAGTTTGTAGATCATCTTTGGAACTACTGAACGAATATGAATAAAGTTTTTGTATTCTATAGATAATAAATAGCTATACAACAAAATATTCAATATAATTAATTATAATAATTAATAATGTCCAAGCAAAAGAAGTTACTGTCGGCAAATAATGTTATATAAAAGTGATATGGCTTATCAAAACTCTCATCGTGACTAAGCATAGGACTTTATGTGATAATATTATGATTTTGATTTATTGTATTTTGTTGTTGGGAAAAGAAATTGAATTATTTTAACGTCTGCTGACATTTTTCTGATAATAGCTACGGAAGCTTTTAGCTGAAATTACCGAGAATAAAACATCTAATAAGAATCGATTTTTCTTATATTTCTTAGGTTTCAATTATTACATTTACATTCGTGGCGACAACGGAATATATAGTTAAAAATTTCAAAGAACATTTTTAAAATAGAAGTAAATACTATCACCGAATACCTTTCTGTCTATTCATCACAAAGCTTATCACGTAGGAACGGTTGAGCGAACTTTTTGTGGATAATATCAAATAAATAAATATTTTGAATATCTCATGACTATAAATATATTGTGTTTGTTGTATTGTTGTTGTGTTATATATATATATATATATATATATATATATATATATATATATATATATATATATATATATATATTAATATATATATATATATATATATATATATATATATATATATATATATTATATATATATATATATATATATATATATATATATATATATATATATATATATATATATATATATATATATATATATATATATATATATATATATATATTTATTTATATATATATATATATATATATATATATATATATATATATATATATAATATATATATATATATATATATATATATATATATACGGATTTAAGACATTATAAAACTACCATTTATCGTTCTTTGTAATAATACATTGTGCTGTAAAATAAAGCTTTGTTAAAGTTGCATAGTGACGCAGTGTCAAGCTATTAATGTGAAGGTTCTGGGTTCTATACCCACTCTGAGGGGGTACCGAGATGATTTTTATTGTTCCGCTCTGCCAAGACAAATAACGGCGCTGAGGTCCGCCACTCGTCGCGAAAAGTCTCGAATTTGGACATGCTATATAAAAATGATTAATAAATTAGTAAGAAAATAGCAGATTGATATTAATATATAACTAAATTGTCTAGATTCCTGACAGTGAAAGGCACGGGTTCAAATCTTGCTGCGTCTGAATTTTTCAGAAAAATTGAAGTAATTTAATGATATTTTATTACTACTATTATTATTTACTGTTTTTTTCGTAGTGATCATGGTGTAATATAATAAGTAATTATTTTTTTCATAATATTTCACTAAAAACGATTCAGATAGCACTTTTAATAAGCGTAGGTATTTTGTTAAGATGATAGAGATAGAGAAAATTAAGAACATATTTAAGTTATTCCCGAGGATGTACCTTAGTATTGAGGCATAAAAGATTGTCGCTTAAAATGAATATAGCAATAGAATGTGTACACAGAATGCGTGTAGTGTCATAAAGTAATATTACTTTTAAAACCGTTATAACATCGTCGGCTCCTTGTATCAAGATAAGTTTCACCGCATAAGTTTCTAAACGTCCTTTAATAGTATAAATTTGATATATATAATATATATATAAAATTTGATATATATATATATATATATATATATATATATATATATATATATATATATATATATATATATATATATATATATATATATATATATAGTATATATATATATATATATATATATATATATATATATATGTGTATATATATATATATTATATATATATATATATATATATATATATATATATATATATATATATAGTAAGCTTCTCGTTTTGTGATGATTTATAACTAAGGCTACTATGTACTGATCGTGAAATCAATTCTCATCTGGGACAGATATAAATTCGATAAGCTCCAGTCTTTTTTCTCTTTTTTTTATTTTGTGTATATATCAATAGAGTTGTGTATACAAATCTAACACTACATACACACTAATGTAAGTATTTACATATGGAATAAAGCTATTATATGGTTATATAAATAGCTTTATTCCTTTTTAATTTACCAAACCCCTAGATGTTTACCAAAACCCTAAAAAAAAAAAAAATTTACCAAACTCTAGAGACAAACATGTACACTATATAAAACAACAAACAAACAAATGAAATAGTAGATTATTCTATCAAATTGAAACATTATTTTATTGTTACTGACATTACGCTATTGACCATTATAATGGGGGTATAATCTAAAATTGTATTCAATTTTCTATCAACATTGGTAATATTACGACTACACAAAGCCTATGCAAAGAGGATTATGTTATAAGTAATTAACAATTAATTTGAACTGTTTTTGAAATGATATTCATTATCATCTCACAGCAATTACCTAAATAATATAATTTATACTTTATATACAATTGACTAATATATATATATATATATATATTATATATATATATATATATATATATATATATATATATATATATATATATATATATATATATTGATAAAATGAACATAATAATAATAGCACATTATAACCTCTTCAACCTCCAGTGGTCTCAATCACCGTTAAGCGTGGCGGGCGGGGCGGCGGAATCACCGCCGGAGGGCTTCCGCCGAGCGGCCAGGGGCTCTTTCTCGGCGATACTCGATCTATTAACTGCTACTGCAAACCTCGACCAGCGACACGTAAGTTGTTTATAATTTTATAGTATATATACATAGTAGTACTTTTTTATGACTGTTACTTTAATCACTCACAAGACGTTAAAGATTCCTCTCTTAATGCGGCAATATATTTTTTGAATCTATTGTATTTGCTGCACAGGTTCTTAAGATACGTGTTTTCCACCTTAAGCTTTTTCTCGTTCATAGCAGAGTCAGCAAAAGGTATCTGTAGTCAAGTCCCTCCGCTCTCGGCTTTCTGACCTAAACAATGTCTCAGACATTGTTGACTGAGGAAAATCAACGCCGCCTCTGTCTTATCGGAGCGGGAAAATTAAAATAATATATTTCTCTGAACATTTGTCGAATCTAAACCCATCGTGTTTACAATCAGACACTGTACCACTGCGACACAAAAGCCTCTCGATAAAATTTTTTATATGTTATATATTTTAAAAAAATATCACATAAAATTTAATCATAATGAAACATTATATATTTTTTACATTTCTACCTTATATTTTAATATTACAACATCAAATATTACCTCAAACATATCTACTAAACTCCGGAGTGTTATCTCTTAATTAAAATCCCCATTTGATCAACGATTGTTGAGCGTAAACCCTTCAGTCAAATAAGCTCGCTAATTAGCCTATCCAATTATGGACGTTTCAAAAGCAAACGGCAAGTAATAATGCACAATAACCTATCGACCCGTCTGCTGTGGAATATTTATAACACAACGGAGTTTTATTTTAGTTTGAATATTCAATGCTATAAAAATTAGCTAGTTCTTAATGGATAGGCTTAGGTACTTGCGTCTATAGTTCTTTAAATACTTACGTATATGCTAGTTAGGTATTTTTTATGTAATAAATTTCGTCGTGGCGCAGTCGTGTAGGCGTGTGATGTGATGAATGTAAACGTGGGTTCGATCCTCATTCGGGACAATTAATTATTTTCTCTTTTAATTTTTTCCCCGCTCTGATTAAGACTAAAAGGTACACTACCTTTAATTCATTAATTTTTTTTTTTAATTAATTCTCATTTAAATTAATTTTAATTTTAATTAATTTTCATATTTAAGGGGAAGAGGGTGACAAAGTGTCGTGACACAAATATCTGTCTGATTACCCTGCTATTTGAAGCGTGAAGCTGGGAGAAGAAATACCAAAACAATATTTACAGAGCTTCTTAGTTATTAAATTCTAATATTAATCGTCACTTTGTGAGAAACATGCAAAGAATTTTTGGATGGATCAAGTATCATATAAGTAGATGTTAGGTATGGCGCCGACCGCACTATAAATAATATTACAACAAGAAAACCTACTCAAATCGTTTATTGTATTAACCGCTAACTTCCCATTAGATCCCATTTAGTTGGAACTAACTTGGTCGACCACCAGGCCCTCGGGCACTTGCTGATTTCAAGGATTGCTTACTTAGGACTTAAGAAGTACGGGATTATTTAATATATATTATTGTATACAATTTACGCGTGAATAGCCTTGAATGCAAAAATTATGTAGGATTGGTATTTTTTTTTCTATTCCTAGAAAAAATCGCTCGTGAATCGTGATAGTTGCGAGCTTAAATTACTGACGAATTAAGGTACATTCAAAATCATATTGTTATTTCCGAGACGTATAACTCTCATATATAGAGTTTATTGCTAATATCAAATATGTAATGTAAAGATGTCATCTTTCATATATAAACATATTGTATGTTTTTGGTTTTCTGGTCAATATGTGCCTACGAACTACTGTCAAGTGTTCAAAATTTCGTATTTCAAAACGGACTTTCTAAATTTCGTTTAAATATCCTGGTAACTTAATATCTGATAGTAATTTCAAAGTGATATGCCACTAAGATCTTCCTAGCTGGAATGGAATAATGTGTTAAAACGTTGAAATAAAAAAATATAAATACTTTTTACTACTTTATTAAAAACTAGAAATACTTTTTTATTTTATGATATTAATTAAGCTTTTACAGTTGATATCACCACAAGCCGGCATATTTAAAACGTTTAACTATTACCCAGCAAACCAGGGACGTTTAATTTGCTCACGTCAATAGCAGATTATTTCATAGGACATTTTATGTCTGTATAATATTTTTTTGTATCGTAAAATTGTATTTACTTTTACAGTTAACCAAGTAAAATATATTTGTAAGCTAAATATATGTATAAGTAAAAGCTTATTTTGTTTCTGTTTAAACTTGCTTGTCATTTGTACTGAACATATTTATTTGGCCCTAATAGGCAAATCCACTTGAGCCCCTAATCGAATTACGTCGAATCTCCGGCGCTCAACAACGCAAATAGCGATTGACAAGTGAATGATGTTTAGACACGTGATTGGCCGAATCTGTCTGTACACCGATAGTGACGCTGAAATACCTTGTATACTACAATACAAATGTACCATTTAAATTTATATTGCTTCATGAGATTGTAAGTAATGATCAATATTTTGTATTAATCTTATAGAATACACTATATATGTCAGATTATAATGTAATCGAATATAGTCATTCAGCTTCTAATAAAATCAAATAAAAAATAAATAAAAAGAGGTAAAACCTATAGCAACACACGTATGGAATTATTCAATTAATTCATTTAAACAAATATCAGGAATTTTATAGAATGGACAAAAAGAACTGTTAAGACTAAGGACTGACACATGTTGTTTCCATTGCGTATTCGACAGTGTAACGGACCACGCTATAAGTAACTACTGGATTGATGTTATATTATAGTCGACATACTCGACTGACCTAGCGATAGATATCGATATCGATGAATTATATAGATATTAATTAGAATATATGTGTCCTGCTAAAATTTACGAGGTTTCTACATACAGTGGTTGAGCGTTATAACATGTCAAGATAACAAAATGGAGAAGTATATTTCTTTCACTAACACGTCACGTGTGACATCACAAATAAAAAAGTGATTGTTGTAGGACAGCATTCGAGAGTAAAGTAGATTGTTGTGGGTTCAATTACCATGAAAAGCAAAAAGATATAACTAATAATTATATCTATGAATTAGTCCAACCTATTCGTAAGAACATTCAAACGTAGTTTTATTTGAAGCTCACATGCACGTTACGACTTCCGTTAACGAAAATTTAATCAATGTATGGCCATGAAAAGGATTATTTTTTTTTATGAAAATCAAAATATTAAGATATTATATCATTTTTTTAAAACCACTTCGCCACAATATTGTTTCGGCATATTTTTATGAAAATAACTTTTCCCCTCATTCACGTACGAAGGCACTTCTTTCTTTCAGCTACTTGGCGATACATTGAATGGGAAAAGTCACATTGAATATACGAGAATATTGTTTTTTTTTATTTTTATTTATATTACATAAAAATTAAATTACTTTCACACTGTATTTCGCACATGGCAGGGTAGGCAGAAGGAATCGTAGAAACCGTAGGAACCTAGTGTTAAGACACTCCGTTCCCCGTTAAGACGTTCTTTTAATATTATATGGAGTACATATATATATATATATATATATATATATATATATATATATATATATATATATATATATATATATATATATATATATGTGTAACTATACCCACTGTATTGTTACATATATTACGGTAGGTAGGTATGTGTATTCCTGCCTGCATCCTGTCTGTAAAATGCTTTCATACATTGTCAATTTCCCATCATCAATATCAATTTGCAGCTTGCGGCTTGTGCTTCATTGCATTGTGTTACTTCGTTAGCCGAGACTCGACTCTGGGAGAAATTCAATAAATAATGGACGGCTAGTTAGTGGTGCTTCTGAAACACTTTTACTCTATTTTGTGTGAAATCCGCCTATTATTTATTTAGATTTTCTTTTAGTCATCCATTTTTATAATTGCACTACATTTATGCTTGTATAATAATGTCTGTATAATAACGTTATTATAGAGGCATAACTAATTGTGATGACATGTAAAAGCATCTATCTACCTCGCTTTTTGATTCAGTTGAAGTGCTTTTGAATTAGTATACCTATATAGTATGAAATAATAAATAATGATATTATGGAACGATGGTAGAAGCCGACAAACCAGTCTCTACATATACAATAGTTTATAAATTTCGTAGGATTAAAAAAAACTTTCCTTCTTCTTTACTATTCATAGTTAATTACATACTATCATTACTATCCACAATTTTATCCACGTGTTATACTTGTTTAGTTAACATTACAACAACAATTTACAATTATCTAAAGACTTTGTAAGTTTAGTTATAAATTAAATTTACGCTTTAATAAAACAATTTTTGAATTGTATTTATTTAGATGTCCTCTATTTTATGATTATTACAAGCTTAGACACAAGTCAATTTCTGTAAAAGTAAAAAAATATACAAGTTTTATGTTAAAAATGTGTACCTACGTTGGTACGTGCGCATTTGCTATTTTGTTAGTTACATTTTGTATCCCAGCCGAATTCGAGATGATGAATATATATATATATATATATATATATATATATATATATATATATATATATATATATATATATATAATATATATATATATATATAGAGCTATCTCCCTGTCCCTGGCTCCAGCGCCATTTTAGCCTAAATACTACGCTTATACCTACTTAAATACATATATATTATTACAAATACCTAAATCTCTCTTACTAAAGCATTACAGTCAATTAATGACATGTCGGGTCAACAATTCAATCCTAATGAACGAGGGTGCTAATACAATTTCAGGAGCTCTCCGACGGGTCAACGACCCCGCGCAACGAGGACAAGCCCGATGGACACTCTCCCGCCGCTAATGAAGGTAATTCTCTTGTCGTAACTTTAATTATTTTTTGTCGTAGATACATGTAAGTTTGATTTACTACCCGCATCTCACATATCTATAGCAAAGTACGTAAAGACATCAAATTAATCACTTTTCACACTATTTTAGATTTATTTTTATATATTGTGGCGGTAGACCTGTTTTTTAGGAAAAAATTATCATTTCCCAAGTCGACCCCAACCCCTCACTCATTTTTTTTATTGACAGAAAATGATAGATACGTATCATCTTTATGGAGAATCATAATTCTTGACGCCTGTCTGTCTGACTTAATAATTAAAACTAATTATAATATTATATCCTCTAATTAAATTTGAATTGGTACCAACAAATTGATAAAAATATAAATACAAACCTTATTAAAAACATTAAAATTTTCATATTCTGTTATTGCTACACTTTATGCTATAATGTATAGGAGTTCTGTTCTAATTAGTAAAGTATGTAGGCAACTACAAGGACATAAATTATGTTGCCAGCAATATCTACTTAGCGACACTGATTCGATTAACTTGCTTCATGCCTTTATTACTATCGCATCGTCTTGCCATTGGCATCAGTTATAATCGAATATACCTCCATTAGAAGCTTAATATATTTTTAATAATTATAATCTATATACTATAGTAAAACAGTAAAAAAATTGATCTGTAGATACATTGAATATTTTTACGAAAAGATTATGCATGTAAAAACACTAAAGGAATTTATTTTTTTGTCTGTCGGTCTGCGGATTTGTACTTTGTACACGCACATCTCTGGATGTACTGGACGGATTTAAATGATTTTTTTTGTTGTATAGCTGTTAGAGGTCAGGGCAAGATCTAGGCTATAATAGATAATCAAGCATAGCATACATACCTGATGAAGGACCATAGAAGACATGGTGAACTATAATATGATAGAACATGATAAGCACTTTCTATCGATATTTAAAAATCAAGGACCGGGAGTATCGCACCTGCAAAAACAATAGCTTAACTATAAGAAATAAGAAAATGACTCTTCAGTAATTGTTGTTGAACGTGACTAACATTTTTCGTTGATATATAAAAATCCAAGATCTGGAACATCTCATTAAGTAATTAATATATGGACATTACTTCATGGGATGTTCCAGATATTAGATGGCTAAACTATAAGAAATACGGAAATGGCACCTTAATAAAAGTTGCGAAGAGCTTGATGGACATTTTTCATTGATATTTTGATTTATAAAAATCAAGGATCTGGAACACTTGATTGACGTGACTTCGATGGATAAGCTACACTATAAAAATTAAGAATAACATTAGTAAATCGGTAAACGTTAATGAGATGGCAAGGATCACAAAGTACACGCTAATGAGGGTCTACTAGTTTACAAATATATTTTTAGAATTGTATTGTAGAATTTGCAATCCGACGCAGTCCCCCTGCACCATTATGGTCCCTTTTAGTAATTAACTCGATAATTAATTTAACCTTAAGTAACATAAAAGTAATAAAAAGAAAGATTAAAGGTATTTAGATTTCAAAGAACTAGACACTTTGATCGACAAGTAAAGTAAAGTAAGTAAAGTAAAGTATTCAATTACAGACTATAGCTTTTATAATACATATTGAAAATTTCTATACTTTACTACTAAATATGATTTCTAAAAAAAATTGCACAACAAAGCAAAACACGTCGTCGACACACCGTTAACTCAACGGTTTTGGGTTCGATATCCACGGAGAAATAAATTGGTTTTACATTAGGTGCCATCTACCCTGTTGTATAAGGGTAATAGCGTGAAGATATACCAATATGAATATACTTCCCAAAGTATAATGCCAATAGACAATTTTATATGTCGTTGGTTAAGTAAATAATTATATATATATATATATATATATATATATATATATATATATATATATATATATATATATATATATATATATATATATATATATATATATATATATGTTACATTTAAGGTGCAGGAGACAGTGAAAGGTGATGGTCAGCAAGCACACTTCTAGACCGACTCGCGCAGCGAGGCTTTGCAGCCGACACACGTCTGGCTCTACCACCCACTGGTATGATTTTGGTCTATGGTACCTTTTAAGCCAAGTTTTTGTAATATTTCGTTATTACTTTATTTTAATGTTGCTATTTATTTTTTTGTGTACAATTCATAAAGTTGGACAAAATGAATATAGTTAAGTATACTTCTTATTAAAACAATTAAACGTAACCCCCGTAACACAATGTCAAGTGAATAGTTACATTTAAATTATTTTAATTTCTCCGCCCTGACACCCCCCTGGAAAATATCTAACCACCACTTCTTCAAACAGGCTGCGCACGCTACCGGGAACTGTGCTACCGCGCGTCACAGGGCGCGGGCGGCGCGGCGGGGGCGGGGACGGAGGCGCAGCCCTGCGCGTGCTCCAACTGCGCCCGCCGCGCGCCGCCGCCGCCGCCCTGACCCGCGCCGCGCCCGCGCGCCTCCACGCGAGCGCAACGCACGCGCCCGCGCTACGAGCAGTGATTATCTCCGTAACGGGCGTGAATAACTCCACTTGCTGTACCTTTTTATTATTATTAGCTCTACATTTAATAAGAGCTCTATTATAATTTTACAATTTTGATGCAGTAAAACGGACCTATCAGTTTAGTCCTTATGCAATATAATTATGGTTTAAAAATGTATACATAACTTTTTTATCATATTGACAACCTATTCACGCCTTGTACGGATTTGGATTCTTTGTGCTGCAATTTTTCTTTAATAAATATTATTTGGCCAAAATTGTTTCTAATACATGAAAGTGATAATATATGTGCGTATCATTGCACGATCATACAAACTATAAGTCTAAATATGTTAATTTGTTTCTGTAAATGACTATACTTTTAAATCAATGAATTGTGAAACGGAGATTGTGTATTAGCTAGCATATTACAAAGGGAACATTGGCCATATTGGGAATGTTATTCTAAGATTTAGATGACGAAAACAAACGAGACGGCAGACGCAGCGGGAGTTCGATTTAAGCTAACTGTCGTGGCTGTGCCGTAGCAGACTCATTCAATCTCTTTTCGTTCGATCCGCATCGCTCTCTTCTCTGCGTGGAAACTCTATTATGTAAATTATCATTGAGAGTTGAAAGAAGACTCCCTAGAACTAGTCCATAGTCCACGGTTTTACCAGTAGGCGATCCAGGACCAACAGCACTTTCCAATTCATGGTCAGGTCCTTATCACCAAGTGAAACGAACACAATATTTCAAGACAAATTTAACAAACTTAAATTATAGTTTTTACTAATTAACATCCCAACTGCAAACAAGGTACTAAAAATTAATGCACTGTCACCAGATTTACGTACAATTTCCATGTTTCTTGATGTTAAAAGAATAGAAAGTGAATGAAATAAAAGTATATAAGATCAAAATATAAGTTCTAATTTTGGATTTGGCAACACTATACGGTTACATTTTTCACTGGCGTCATGCGACATATTAACAGACAGGTGTCATGGTTATTTTATATTTTTGCTCAACTCCTTTCACTGAAACAGACGGCTAAATAAAAACTATAATGCATTTGCTTCCATAAGTAATTAATCATGTACATGATCGATAATTTCATTCTCTCCTTTATGTTTATAGAACTTTTAACATTAACTCTGCCCAATTGTCGAGGCGTAGCGTGTTGAGTGGCGGATATTAATATCGCACTTTATGTTATTACAAAAACTAGAACTCACTATAATTAAGCAGGCGTCTAACAAATAAGTAGCCATTTAATTTTTTGTCAATATTGCCTAATCCTATATGCGCATAGCTACGTTCCTACTATTACACTTCTTGCCTCGAAGTGTCTAATCCCTTCAAGTTGAAATAATTTACGAACTGGAACAATATATTTATATGTTGAAAAAATAAACTATTTCAGATATATTACTCTCGAGATTATTTATCTAGTTTAAAAAATTCAATGTAATTTTCTTCATTTCCAATGCATTTAAAAAGCCTAATTAAAAAATATATATGTAATGAAATTATTGTCAAATTAAATATATCTGTCCATTATATTGCTATTATTATAATAAATAAAGCCTTATTAATAGAAATAATTTAAAATGTGACTTTACATAATTTATTAAGACATTCCAACAGTTGATTTCCCATATTCTACATCTAGGCCGAGAACATTTATAAAAAATTGTAAGACGTAAATATCTATATATGTATTTAAAATAGAAGCTAAGGTAACAGAACTAAAAGGAGCCATTTAAAGATATATTACTCATACAAAAATTTCATACGCTTGTATAATCTAATCGCAATATTATTAAAAAAACCACCAGACATATCTTTACATAGTTCCTTTTATATGGTAATAGTAATAGGCATACTCAATAAAAGAGCGCTTAATTTTAATTCTAAAATAACGATCCTATATAAAATATGATCAAGTAACTTCGTTCGTCTTATTAGCGTTTAGATTTATCCGACATTAATATATTACAATGTATATACTAAAAGCTATTTCATTACATTACTATGTAAATTATAATTATTACATGATTTATCTATCTCCATTGTACTTACCCAATGTCAAAAATTTCAGAATAATATTTTAAAGTACTTATGTATTTAAAACGTTTCAAAAATTAAATATTCTTATTATAAAAAAAATGTACTGTTATTTTATTACTAAAGCAAACTAATATTATATTATGTAAGAAATTACACCTAAGTGATGCGGTTTCTGAAGTCTAGCCAGCTCGAAGAAGACAGCCTTGTACGTGAATTTAAAAATAAAACTTAAAATTATAAGTATTTTTATTAAAAGTAAACAGTTATACAGATGTCAAGTGGAGAGATGTTTCAAAGGAAAATTCTGGAAAATTTTACAGGTAAAAACTTGGACGCGTGCGATTCCTTAAATTTTGGTCACATTATTTTAAGATATTGAAAAAAACTTTTCAACTGTAAATAAATTATTGAATATCTGAAAAATTTTGAAAATGTAGATATTTAAGATTTTTCAATAAGCTACAAAATAATCCTTTCAATAAATGCACGATACTAGTATGAAAAATAAAGTAGTTATAATAATATTACTTGATATGTAGTACTTAAAATGAATAAATGCATTTTTCGAAACTTACATATTACAATAACAGTGTTACCATAACAAAAAGACACGAAAACACAAAATGTATCAAATTTACCGTTTCTCTAACATTTACGAAATAAAAACAAAAATACAGAGATATAGGCAAATAAACTGGCAACATTTACACAACAAAAATTTGTACACTCATAAGGAAGGAATATTCATAGAAACTTGTATGGACGTGATTTAGTGACTTCTTATATCTATGATATATTATTTTATAAACTTCGAAAATACGGCCTTACAATTGTAAAGTGAAACCAACCATCATACGGTTGTGAAAATAGATTTGAAATATGAAAATACTTGTCAAATTTCCAAAATCGTATTATATAATTTAACCTAATGTGTAGAAACTTATCAACACCACCAAGAGGCATCTCATTTAGTCATATAAAAAAATCGTGTGAACTTATTAGGAAATAACTATTAGATTTGGACGTTTCTAATGAAACTGGCCGTCCACATAATTAGTACACGCAATACATACAAAATAGAAACTACTCTACCAACTAAATGATACGAATAATAAGTTGATTTAAGTATCGTTTCATCATACTCGTGTCCGACACCATTTATACACTCAATGATTGTTCTCATAGAAAAAGTACATATTTTACAAATGTATCGATTAAAATCCATAGATCCCATTACGAACGGGACGAAATATGGAATATGCTTAGGTTGTAGCCTCAAGAGCTATCACACACTTGTCGCACCGTCCTTGTGAAGACAGTATTACAAATATGTCACAACTTAAGAGGACATCATCAAACATATAAAACAGAAAATCCATTACAGATCTAACAACATCGAATCTACGGCCGTTTAGTCATATTGTTAGGCTTTCTGTGTCAAAATACCTATTGCTTATACATTGGAACTGACAAGTTATAGTTTTGAACGTCCGCACAACGTTCTCAGGGTGGTTGAATTGTAAGTTTTAGTGGTAAATGGTAAATTAGTCATTAACGCCGATAGGGATGGTAAGATGACGCAGAGGCGGCCCCGCCGGACCCGTGGTGGCGCTTCGTTGGCTTCTGATATCCATCTCCGGACCCTCCAGCATACTCGTGATCATCACCTAAATATACATCTACGTTAATGCGATAAAAAAGCAGGTTAATTATAAACAGCAATATATAGAAGCGTGTTCATTTTTTTTAAATCTGATATTATTTATTTTCTTTTGAATTATAGAATTCAAAGTCTAATTAGAATAAATAAACAAAACTTACCGCACCACGCACCGTCGCCACTCACCCAACGAATTATACTATTGGCAAATTATACTTCGTGATAAAACAAGCCCGTACTACCATCTTTATCTAGATAGACTAGACTAGACTAGTTTTTATGAATCTAATATTAATTATGAAACTCATCACATTATGATTGTAAAACAAACTAGTATATGTAACTAAGTGAATGTTAATAATTTAACTCACGTGGTTAAACACAAAGCATAATTTACCAACATAAGAATGTGTTATCTATGTGTTATGGGATATCTAAGTTTTGACTTACCAATGTTAACTAGCTCTACTCTATATGATTTTTTTATAGATATTCATACGATATGTATGTAATTTTATAACCTGATGGTGTAGCAGATACGTCCGATATATTACAGTAAGAGGGCTGCGGTGACGCCATGCCGGGGCAGAAAATCATTGGGACCTGTATTATACGTGTTTTACTTCTCTTTATAGACAAAATCTACATAATTTTAAATAAGCGACATGTTTAAAATAAGAAAGATATGAATCCTAATATTTAATTGACGGAAAATATACTATGATGTTTAAAAATAAATCTATATGAGAGTTTTACTTGTTTAAAGAATCTTTCAATCTTAATATATAACCATAGAGATCTCTTTTAAATCAAAATAAACTTTGGGAACCTGTTGAATCGTTCCGATCACGTCACTTAACGTGGCCATCGCGGCTAGCTTGGGACTCCCCGTGACGCCGCCTACACCGTCGCCCTCTAAGACATGGCATTTATTGTAATATAATGAAAAACCAATCAACCTTTCAATATCGATAAAAGAAATGTAAATATTAATACTGTCCTTTTGCGATATTTAAGTAACTAATCTCTCTCTCTACGAAATTGAACAACATTTGAACATTTATCTCAAGAGCAAGTATTATATGTGATGAAGGTAATGTAAAGATTCTATGGTATGTACTTAAGACAATGCTTTGCCGCGGTGTGTTTCGCGTTACTTTACATCACATTAGTGTGAGACTATTACGGGACTATTATTTTTGATACCTACAATAATACCTATATAAAAACAAAAATTATGATAACTTGGAAACCTAACAGGGGCACTACTCTATGGGATGAGGGGGCGACCATTAAAAATGCCAGATTTATTTTGATTTTTTTTGATTTCTTTTAATTATCTACGTTTTATAATGTCCTTAAAGTAGATATATATTTCATCATAAGATATCTCAAATATTTGCAGTGGTAATATTAATATTTTTAATTATTCAACCAGTAGTATTACTTAAACCATTAAGATAGAAGAAGCTTAATAATAGAAAACTACGACAAACTGTTTATTTTTCCATTACATTACAAACTACATACTTACTTTACCAGTTAAAACTAACTCTAATATATACCCAAAATACCTAATATGAATAATGCATAATTTCTACTTCGAAAACCTTAAGTGTTATTTAGTGTGATAGCACTTCAGAGTCACATCGAATATTAACGCACGTAAGCTTCTCGTCTTAATATTTTAGTGCTTTAAAAATTATCGTTTAAAACCGTAATTAACTAATTATCATTAAGTTTACATTTTATTAATTTAAAAAAGAAACAACAAGGACGCACGTGTAAGTCTATCATAATTTTTCTTTTTATATAAGAGCGGGAGGCGGCGCGCGCGTCGCCGCGTGGCGTCGGCGCCGCGCGCGCGCTTCCCCTGCTTAGGGCTAATTATATTACGACGTTACAACATTACACAATTACAACATAGTCTTACTGCTTACGATCGGCTAACTGCTATCTGCTAACTGCTAACTGCTAACTGCTAGCAGAGAGCATGTTACATGTTACATTTTATAAGAAATTATATTATAAATACAGCGCCCGTATTGGCCATAAAGTAAAACTTATATATTGCCGTAAATAACCATTATTTATATTGTACATCAGTCGATAGTTCACCTAATAATTTTGTAATCTAATCGATCGAGATTTATGTACTTTATTCACTACATTATGAAAAAATTATATATATTTAAAGTTAAAAAAATAATCAACATCGAAATTTTAATTAAAACAGAAATAAATAACGACCTGCCCTAAGTTTTATAATTAATGTTACAATTAACTGTAAAGCCCGTGCGATTCATTTACGATAATATGCGTTCGATAATAATTACATTTATATCATAATATAATCTAGTATAAATACAAGGTTTTTTATATTAATAATACCTGCATTGATTTAAAATAACTTTAGAACCGACTACATAGTAACGTCGGCGCGTCGCTAAATGCAATCAATCCGTACACGTACACGTACAATACAGTACAATAGAGAGTAACTTAAAAAGAGTCCTGCTAGTCTAACGTTAACACTAAGGGTCTCGTATAATATAATTAGTCAATTACGATCATAAGTTTATTGATGGAGCAGGGTGCGCGAGGGGCGCGGCGCGGGCGGCAGTCCGCCGTGCGCCGCGCGCGCCTGCCCCTGCTCTTATACCATTATATACCAAAATACACTTTTACACAAACATGTTACTACTTGAATAAACATACACATATAAAAACCGCGTACACTATTATACGAGTATAAAGTAATACAAACAAGAGTCGAAAGGTTAACTACACAACAGCACAACAGTACTACAGTTAAGCCATGATCAAATATTATCCATAAACATTATATTATATTAAGATACAGTATAGTATTATCTTATGTCGATATTACTCAGTGTAATGTGAAATGCAACGATGCAAGTGTGCGACGAGGCCCGGGGCCGGGGCCCGCTGGGGGCCTGATGGGGCTTGGAGGGCGGGGCCCGGGCGAGGGGCCCGCGCCGCACGCGACGACCACATTTGACAGACGAGCCTCTAACGAGTCTTACCGTATTGTATTTTGCTAACTATTTTAATTAATAAATTCATCCAATATTTTATGCTCTTCTCCTATATAATAATAATTAAAAACCCATATAAATAGTATCAATTGATTTCTCACAATAATTTGCACTAAGTTTAATGTTCAGTAAATCTAAAATTTCTAATACATATTATACTTTATTTAAATAAATTATACTCTTTATTATGTTACTTAGAAGATTGCCACGATGGTTCATTACAAACTAACTCCTTACAAATTGTTCCGAAGGTTTGTGAGTGCGGGGCCGTGCCCGCGTCTAAAACACCTTAGTGCTAATTTAATATCACTGAAATTAACATAATATAAATCATCTCTATATTCACTTAACGTTTTGTAAGGCATCGTTTCCTAACATTATTAAACAGACGCGAGGACAGTCGTCACTATCGGTGGTTGTGTATTAAACCTATGGCGAGTACACGGGTACACGGAAACGATAGCGAGAGGGAGTAAATGGGGTATAATGGGGTACAGGGGAGGTGTGAAAGCGACTCGAACGTGCCGTTTAAGTGAACTTACTAACGACGGACTTTAACGAGGAATGAATCGAGACAAATTAACCTAACTTACATAGGAACGATCAGGTGAGAGTGGAGGAGCGGCAGGAGCGGACACTTCTACACGTAACCTAGTAGTGGGCGTACAAATAGGCACCGACGTCATTTAGTAATTATTATTTATATTATTTGATATATGTTAAAGGTACAAGTTTCATCTCCCTACGTAATGATGTGCTTCAGTCGTGTATTATAATATGCGCGTTAACTATGAACATCACATCGTAAGGCGTTTTTCTCTATGTTTAGCATTAATTTTGGTACTCCGCACCTTTCGCCGGAGCGCGTCGCTTACGTCTCTAACGAGTCCACACTGATAAATAATTATTTAACTTACGGCGCGATCTTAAATAACCCTATGCTATACGATCAAATAATGCATCAATAATGTAATAACAATTTCCCTATTGAAATATTTATAACAAACTCGCAGTCGTAGATCTACTAAGTCGTGCGAGCCGGCCGCGCTCGCCGCGCTCCCGCCGTACATTACTTAGCTTATCACTAATAAATTTTAATCAGTCGATCGGTCAAACGATTGAGCGATATAGTACAGTAAAGGACTAACATTAAATTTAATCTAGAAATGTTACTTTAAATAATAACTCACTGCGGGGGAGCGGGCGGGCCCGGCGGCCTCAGTGCGTGCGCGTCCGCGGAAGGTGCGTGCTCTATCCTAGTGCTTGAGCGTCGTCACTTAACTCATACTCATACGTCCTCTCTTGCTCGTCGACAATTTGGCAGGTAGAACTTCATTAAAGTATTAATTCCATATTTAACTTAAATATTGCAATAAAAAACTAAAATTCACATAAGAAAATAATTATAATTACGAATTATATTTATACAGAATTGCTCCCTTTACGAACGACGGGAAATTAAAAATATTTAAATCACGTTCAGTCAATGTTTATTTCATTAGATCCCTAACGTTTTCCTAAGTCTAGTGGGTGGTAAATAACCAAAAACTCTAACATTAAACATACATATCGATATATATACCAAATATTTATACAAGTCATTATTCGCTTAAGTTAAGTTGTTTAGGTAATTTTTCCCTAAATTGGCCTTGTTTTAACATAGTGTCTGTCAAATGTGGCGGGGCTCGCGCGGCGCCGCCCCCGTACACTGCGTAACATCTCTACGTCACTACGCCCTACGTCACACCGACCTCGCCGTCGGTCTCATTAAAAGAAATCATTTTATAAACGCGAAAAAAAATCATCGGACATAATGGAAAGTAAAAAACATTAAAAGGAGCCCACATCCAAAAAATAATTATAAAAAAGGCAAAGAAGTAAAAACTTTCCGTGTACAGAGATGTGTACACGAGCTGTTCGGAGCTCGCCGCGACACCGGGGACCGGCACTACTATATAAAACATTATTATTAAATGTAAAACGTACTTTATATAATTATAATTAATTTGTTACCACTAAATTAACGTACGCGTGTGGGTTTGTGTCAATGCAGTCGATGGAGTATCTCCCTTTAGCTAATCTCTTAAAAATTGTATTTTCAACACGTCACTAGATTTAGTATATATAGTAAATCGTCGTTAATTTGTATTGCATTGTTATAAAATTTAATTTGAAACATTTAACTGGGGCGCCGCAAAAAAGGCGGGCCCCGTTTCCAACTAGCTATAAAGAAGTTAATATTATAATAATAAATGTCAATAGTGCTATGCGCTGAAAGTATAAATATCGTACTCGTACTCGTACAAATATCTCGTGTAACAAAACCTATCTGGTATGTAGGGGCATACAGTTGGCGCGCCGGGCGTGTGTGTGTGCGTGTGTGAGTTTGTGGGGGTGGGGGGTGGGGGGTGTGGGTGTGTCGGGGGTGTGCGGGTGTGGGATGCGCGTGGCCTAGGCGGCGGGCCACTCCTTGGCAAACTCGTTGTTGAAGTGTTTGGGCGCGTGGTGCGGGTGGTGCACACCTGGCGCGGCGCCGTGGTAGTCGCCGGCGTAGCGCGACCCGCCGCCGCCGTACGACGAGCCCTACAGCGCGCACACGTTAGCCGGCGCCCCCGTATACCCCGTCTAGTATGGAGGCCCGCTCGCGCGATGCCCCCTCAGTACGAACTAGTGATACGAGTCGCTGCCGAGACACTAGACGAAGTATACAAGGCAGGTCTGATGGTATAATATTATTGGGACCTTTAGCGCAGAGGGGCCCGTTCTTATCGGAACGCTAAGTGGCCTCTCGAGTCATCGTGGGTTTTAAGCGTTCACTACGAGATTATTGTTTGAACACAAATAAAATACCAGCTATTATAATGTAAATTACATGTTGAATTAGGCCACCTGCGTTGACAATCTAATGTATAATATGGTGATTTATCGTCGGATTATTCGCTTTTATTATTAAAAAAAAAGAGTGTACTTAAAAATGTAGCAGAGACAGTCCCCAGAGCGGGCATTCACAAAGTTGACAGAATCCAGACTTCAACGCGCGATTGAACAGCGAGTAACGAGACGATAAACCATATGGTGCGCTTGACGCGTCGCACCGAAGCCTCTCATCTAACACGCCACAATTAGGATAAACATTCATTTAGAAAGGTAAAAAGTATAAAAATGTTATTGTATAAAATAAGTGTCTCGTACATGTGGCTTCGGTGCGCTGTGCTCTGGTTACAATTAACAGATTCGAATTTCATCTCTGAACACTTAAAGTACAGCTCTTAATATTATCGTTAAAATTATCTATTAATGAACCTGCAACAATATGAGAAATCGACGTTTTACTAATTTGTACTTTAAATGCCAATTTACAAGTCGAGATGAAACAAAGCTATATCATCTCGCACTAGAGCGTAGGTAGAATGCGATGCGAACGATCGGAACGGAACTAAAGGTAAGCTTAGTCTGGTGCGGTGCGATGCCTTTTAGGAGAGCCGCGTACGAACCGTCCATAGTGAGCAATCCCCCTAGCCTCGCGACAATACCCCCTATCTAATTGTCTTTGTGGAGGAGCCACTCTTGTGGGCCCTGATCGACCAACTGCAAAAGAAGAACACATAAACCACTCGCCGTAGTTACGTAGCGTTTGTGAGTAGCTGAGCGTGAACATGGACCGAAAGCGTGCGAGCCGACCCGCGATGAGGGAGGTGATGAGGGACCTTCAGCGAACCTGGACCGGCGACTCGGCGACTCCGCGACCCCACTAGTCACTATGGACGCGGCAAAGACATCGCACGCGGCGTGCGGCGTGCGGCATGCGGCGTGCGCGTGCGCGGGCGGGCGGGCGCGGCGCGGGCGCGGGACGGGACAACAAGGTTTTCGCTGAATTTCGCTCGTTCACCGTACCAGTGACGCATTCGACAATCGCAAACAGACCGCGCGCAGTACAACCAAATTGAACTAGCGACCGAAGCCAGAGGTTCTTGTGGGAGCGTCTCCTCGGACGACACGAGGAATGCACGCCGGGAGGCACAAGGGGGCGTGATGTGAAGTATGACGGACGGCGCAAGCCGCCGAAGAGGTATAACGAATATGTTACTGTACACAATCGACATGTCAATTTGGCTGTACTTTGCATTAAACAAATATCTTATCTAGGCAACTCGGGAAATCACTTTACGATTAAAAAAACTAAAAACAATCCTAGATAGATCCGAACAAATATACGGTGTTTGCGATTAAAAAATGCTGAAATGAAACTTCTTTTTTTTAACAAATGTATATATATATACCTACTTGCTTGTAATTTTTATACGCAATAAAGAATATTTATTAAGGAATATATAACATATTTTAACTTTCCCAACTATGTTTGAATTATTTTAATATTACGTACAAAGTTTCATTTCAGTATTTGCACCAAACATTAATGTGAGAGTATTATATGGGAGGTAAAGCAAGCAAAATGATGGTAAGTACTTGAGCACCGCAACCTATTGGGCCTTGTTGAAAATATAGATTAACAATTATCAAAAAAATATTAATAGAAAATATCACAGAATATTTATTTATGTATATTTTCAACATGGTTCTAGTTTTGTAAATGAACAAACTTTTTTCCACTTATTATGACACAATTATCTTTATTAGAAGATCTTTTACTGATATAAATAAATATATTTATATTGGAAAGAAGTTACTTCAATAAATGAACAAGCATGGGAATGAAGCAAAGCTGATGTTTATGTTTATTTATAACTACTCAAATTTCGTAGCAAAAATAATGAAAGCAGATTTAAAAAACTAACTAAAAGGCGATGGTTCAAGCCAGGCGATTACATGAAGACAAATAAAAAACAAATATTGCGAAATAATTCATAAAGTATCACTTAATAAATGATTTCGCAAAATAAAATTAACCTAAGGCTTAGTTCACATATTTGAACATAAAATTAATTATTTATAATTAATGAATAGAAATAAATTATAAAATAGAGCTAGCCTTAGATCGTAATGAAAATGAAAGCGCATGGCATTCATATAAAAATAAAGTAAAAAATTATTTATCAATCAGTTGACAATTGTGATGGTAATTAAATTTCTAATAGTGATATTATTAGTATACAACATTATTAACATAATATTAAATATATAACGTTTTTCTGATATAAAACAACTTATTTGCCATCACAATTATGAGTGAATCTGTGAATTCGAAATATACTTAATTTTCATATGTCATTTAAAAAAACGAATGTTTTAAAAAGGTCGATATTATTCTTAATATTCAGCTGTATGCAGCTGTACAATGTGACTTTCAATTCTGCACATCTCGCGACACTCGTCGACTAAACTTGACGTTTCCGAAATCACTTATTCAATTGAATAAATAAAGAATGGCATTGTGTGAAACACACTGCACAAGTATCGTAAGTACTGTACTGCAGCGCGTGACCTCGCCCGCCGCGCCCTCCGCACCCTCCGCGCCGTCCGTGTATGGCAGAGCAACTTGTTCTCGTACACTAATCATTACTATACGATTTTGTTAAGTATTTAAATCTGATTTTAAAACAACCAATTGTTGTTTAGTCACTGTATTTAGCTGCAAGAAGTTAATTTCACATCAGATAATTTAATTCAGCGAGATTGCTCCACGGTACGTGGGGGCGTGGGGGCGTGGGGGCGCGGCGGGCGGGGCTGCGGGCGCTCGTGGCGCTCATCGTACCTGGTCCTGCTGGTAGGCGGGCGGGTACTGCTGGTACGTGGAGTAGTCCGCGGAGGAGGACTTGGAGAGCGCGGCGGAGGACAGCGCGCCGGCGAGGGGCGCGGCGCCGGTGCCGGCGTTGCCGCCGCGGCCGTACATCTCGCCGCCCTCCGACAGCGGCACGTACGAGCCTGCGGGCAGCCGCCAGTCTACACTTGCACTCGCTCTGTGCTCTCCCCTACTCTATCGACTACGTTTACTTATATTTACTTATATAATGTTTGGCATTTGCCTTTTTATCTTAAATTCTCATCGAACGAAATGTTTTCTTGAAATGTTTCAATTTAACTTTAAAATGTAGTTATAGTCATTTTGGTATTATTAAAACAATTAAATTACACTGATTTAAATTTTATTTACATGTTAATATCTCTTCAATATTTTTCCATTGAAATCATTTCAACAACTACTATGCATAGTGTGTTCTGTCATCTATTTATAAATATATACATATATATTACAATCGGTGATAAAAATATCTACATAGCATACATACACAACATACATACTTACATAATAATATATATATATATAAATATAAAAATGTAAATATATAAAAACTGTCTGTCTGTGTTTAGTAAAGTATAAGTAAAAAGGTGCAGTAAAATTACTATCATAAATAAAAAACTTGTCGAACATGTTTGTCTGTCTATGTGCCACGTGCCACGTAAGTAACAGAATATGTAGAGCACATATCAATCATAAATCGTACCAGAGCCAGTGGAGTTGGAGTTCTGCGGCATGCTCCAGTTGGTCCAGCTGCCGCCGGCCGACGCGCCCGCGGGGGCCGAGCTGTAGTTGGCTGTTAACATATCTCATCTACATTACTCTAGTATTTACTTTGTGCGCTCCAAGTGTCTACATTCACTGGCCATTCGTGGCTGGCCGCTCGTATGGGCCACTGGCGTTTGGATTCTATTAGGGTCGCGGCTACTTTCAGGGTCGGTACTGAGTTATATTCAACTGGTACTACTTTGGTTTATTTGGGATCTCAATACAATTTTATTGCATCTTTGTGTGGTGGTGGTGTAGGGGTGTATGAGTTTTAATATATTTATAGGAATCTTAAGCTAATGTGGTTAGTGTTGAAAATGTTATTTAAATCAGTTTGTATGTGAATGTCTTAGGTTATATATTATTATTATTATTAAATTTTCATGCAAAATATATATACATACAAATGTATTTTAAAATTAAGCCATATAAACATGACTAAATTAGTTCTATTAAATTTTTTATATATATAAAGGATTAGTTGTAAGTTTTATATTATGTCTATGTATGTTTGTGTGTGTGTGTACACTATCTGACATTTGATTTGGTACATCATCATGCAAAGACTTGGCCGACTTCGGTCTATAGCGCGAGCGTCGTCGTCATACATCTACTTTACGCCTACTTTTAGTGAATTTATAAAATCGGTGAAACTAATTGCTATTATTTTCTAATCTTAGATAATTTCTCTTCATGACAACTCCTTTGATTGAGGTGCCTGCTCTTGTTTCTAACGTGCCAAATCAAGTGTTGGGTACTGTGTATGAGTGTGTGTGGGTGTATGTGTGCGTGTGTGTGCGTGTGCGCGAGCGCGCATAGCGGACTAACCGTAGCTGCCGTAACCCTGCGCGGGCGGCTGCGCGTGCTGCGTGTAGTTGTTGGTGGCGGGCCAGGCGGGCGCGTGCGGCGGCGCCTGCGGGGCGGGCGGCGCGCCCCAGCCCTGGTAGTTGCCGGGCCCGCCCGCGCCGCCCGCCGCGCCGTAGCCCGCGTACGACGTCTGGCCGGCCGACGTGCCCCAGCCTTGGTATCTGTTGCACACATTACTTGCTGTTGTTAAGCTATTCGGTGGCCCGTTTGCTGTTGTCATGTGTATAATTGACGAAACGGAACGACCCGAAAACGTTTAATTTACAAATTAAATTAAAATCAGAGTTACTATGAAAAATAAAGGATAGAATAGAAAAAAAAAATTAAAAAAAGATTTTAGCACTGATCAAATATTGGAGTTTCGCTACATACTTCAAATAACTTAACACAAAAACCATCTATAAGCCTGTTAAAACCTACAATAAACAAACGCCCAACTCACCCTTGCATAATATTAGGCGCGCCCATAGGCATATTGATCGGCGGCCCGCCCATCTGCCCATTGTGCCCCTGTATGATATTCATAGGGGCAGCTTGCGGCGGGCCCCATTGGCCGGCAGCGGGCTGGTCCCCGGGCGCGCCGCCCATGCCCGCGCCGCCCATGCCGCTACCGGCGGAGCCCAGCTTGCCGGAGCCGTCGCGCGGCTCGGCGCGCTTGATCTCAACCTGTTGTCATATTGGGCTTGAATCCTTGTAGACTATAGTAGACTGTATTACGTATTACACGCTGTATCCCCGCGTAAAGCACGGTATGCATACAGAACCTAGTATTAAAACACTATGTTCCCCCCTCCCCACTTTTCAGCCACGGTACTAGTTGCATATATGTTCAACCAATTTTAATATATAATTAATGCTTCACTAGCTTTGTTATGTGGATGAATTGACGCTACATAACAAGGCTTGTCTTCTCTCTTGTCAAATTCTTAAGCGGTATAATCACAGATTAGAAAATAACTTAATGAAGTATACTTATGCAAGTAAGAAGTCATTATATATTTTTAAACTGAAATACATTTTAAAGTTTACTTAAATAATTTATAACAGAATAACTGTAGCAAATTTTGTAGACTCACTTATTCACAAGAATAAAGAGTATATGCTAATTCTCATATTGCTTTTCCACAAACATCTGAACGTACCATGAAAATAAACTTTCTAGGCACTGCCTGGATGTGGACAATTAGAATTATGAAGACATATTTACTTGTTTCCCATTGAGGTTGATGAAATGCTCTTGGGTCACTCTCTCTACAGATATTTCATCTTCAAATGATAGGAATCCAAAGCCTGTAAAAAAATTACAAGTCTCTCTCATATTCCAAAAAATAAAGTATATATTAAATGACTTGACTAGGTATACTAATCTATATACACTAGGTATAGTAATCAAGTAGATTTTGTAGCAAACATTGTAGACTTTCCAGTTATCAAGAAACAAGAAGTTATATGCTGGTTCGCATTTGATATCCCACAAACATCTGAACGTACCTACAACAAATATATCGATGGCACTGCCTGGATGTGGAAGATTTATTTATTTTCTTCTCAGTATGATTTTGAACTTCAGTTCAATAAAAAATAATTACTAAATACTAGCTACCTTAAATAACTACTAAAAACTAGCAATATTATGCTATGAAGACATTTAAAATCTAACTATTAAGAATATTACATATATAGTATAATATATTCAAATTTTGTTTCTATAGTAAACAAAAACAAAACAACACTTCCAAACTAACCACGAGACTTCTTCTTCTCCTGATCATACATAATCACAACTTCCATGACCTTCCCATAGCGGCCGAAGAACACACGCAAGTCGGTCTCGGTGATGTTAGAGGGGAGACCGCCGAGGAACACCTTGGGATAGCCGCCGCCGCGCTTCGGCTTTTGCAGAGTACGCGGGTTGCAGGGTTTTGGGTCGATTGTTCTGGAATAGTTGTGACGATTTAGTATATTTTTATAGTGATAGCTATATGCAAAAAGTCCATTTGAAATAATATTTAAATTTTAACATATTTATTTTGGAAATTTATCTGAAAATAAATCTGTTGAAAATGGGCTTAATCTTAGGTTGTGAGATATTTCATCATATTTTTATGTTTTATTAAATATAACAATTTAGTTTTCGTTTAATGTAGTATAAATAATGTCATTCAGCATTCAATATTTTGACGATATAAACTAAAATCAATTAAAAAAACACATTGATATACGAAACACGTGTTATCAAATTTTGAGGTTACATAACATTAACTAAATATTTTTTCATAATGGTAAATTTTAAGTTAATTTATTCTATATTACACTTAATTGACATTATATTTGAATGTAAAATGTTTTAAATATTTCGTTAATTAATACTTCACGGTTGGTACAACAATAATACAACAATCGTTATCTAAACATTCCAAAGCAAATATGGCATATAATTCATTTCTTTGTTCATCTCATGTTAAACACATGTTCAAAGGTTAGTTAGTTACCTTCAACAATGATATCGTAAGTTACTAATACAATATACGGGGTTTTTGTCAGTTTTTTTTCTCTCTCTCTCTCAATGTATATTTAGTAAGGTTATCACTATATTTCAAATTGTGAGACATTGTTAAACTCAAAGATCATTCCCCCGATTGAGGATTGAACTCATAACCATATCCTATATATGAAAAAATACTTTCCCACTCCCACTGCGCCACGATGGAACTTATTTGTTACTATGGAATGACGAAACGACTCAAATAAACAATAAATATATCAAATGAATCACAGGCCATCTCTATTTCTATATTTTTAAACCACAAGGTTCAATTATAAACACGGGTAGAAGATCGAACATTCCTTTATTTGAATCGGTAGTTGTTATGCTGTATTTTATAGTTTAATCATTTGAGTCAACCATATCGTATAGATATATGAATTTACAATATCTAATATTACCGTTAACAATATTTGGGAATGCACGCCATGATTGCAGATTTAATACTCGGAATACTTTTTCTTAAGAGGTTTTCCTTATATAGTCAAAAACAAAGTAGACTTTCCTCCTTATGTGGATTAAACGTTAACAGAGAACTAAATAACTGGATTCCCTTTGTTCATCAGACTATTCAAAAAGAGTTATAAAAGTATGGTAATCTAGAAAATGAAGTGTAACTAAACAGTGTACGATTAAATATAACTTTGCTATTAATAGCTTTGCTATTAATAAAGCGTAACGTAATGCACGGATTAATAATCTCTAATCCCATAAATACTGTTCTAAAATTCATCCAAACTTGTCCGTACAAGTATTCGAAAAACCGGTGACAAATGACCACTGATAACGAGACAATTTCGACACCGGCTTAAAGCAGTTCGCCGCCTCGTATGATTGCTGACGTACGAGGTGGGCTTCCTATCGCAATTTTATATTAACAAACTTAAAATTAATAGTAATATTTGATATTTCTTCAACTTTAACCGAATATGCCATATATATTATAATTTATATTTGTGTACACACATTTATTTGATTACTTCTACGAGAATTTTATGATTTATTATTGTAGTGTGTGTTGTTTTGTGCATCAACACTGGACAAAATGGCGACCTCATTTTTACGTCAATAATTTTACATTTACTTTTTAAAATTACTTGGTTATATATCATGTAACGATTAATAAAAACCTATATATACATAATTTGTATCGTTAAAGGAACGAATGTGCCAACATTCCAAAATGATGTAAGATATTTGCAAACGCCTGATCCAAGAATAGTATTATTTTGCCTACCGATGACATTCTATAGGGGCTAAAGAAGAGAGCGGGACTTTCCCGTCCCAATGAAACTTTCACTGATCCAATCTTTCACTGCCAACATGTCAGTTAAAGAACTTAGAATGCAAGTTACAACTATACTGTATCATTTCAAATGTAATAATTATACTAATATCATCTCGCGCACTACATTTTGCTTTTCTTATAGCGTACATACGAGGTCTTATGAAAAGAGAACCTTGTATCTATCATAATATTATACAACATGATAAAATATAATTTTTATACAAATTAAAAATTTTATACAAATTAAAATAATTTTTCACACAAATGTATGTATTTAATTTAGTTTCCAAGTATATTTGTACCACCAAGTATAACAAGTATTTTCGTTTAGGTTTACTATTAAACAAGCAAAAACTTGTGATTATAAACTGTCGCAAACTTTGTAGACTAGCTTGCTTATGAAAAGCAACAAGTATATGCTGGTTTGCATTTAATTTCCCACAAACATCTGAACGTGACTACAACGTGCAAGTTGTGGACACTGCCTGGATGTGGAATAAGAAAACATTAATCTTTAATATTAAAAAATAGTAACAGTTAAATGTTTGTACACGCATATCTCAAACCTTGTATCTCTTTTATATGCATATTACGTCTGCATGAGATACACGATAAAATAGTTTCTGAAGTTTAATAGACCAGCTAGACTAAAAGAAAGATCCGGATTATCTAATGTGAAACTCTTAGGAAATTAGATATGAAGCTAACTGTGGACGAAATTGCGATCATCAACTGTTATAATTAAATGCAATTTACGTGATATCATGTTCACAAAGAAACAATTTTAATATATTCCTAGAGAAATGTAAGTAAAATAAAAGGAAAGTAGCGATAGCGCGATTAAATATTACATATTAAGTTGTTTTAATTACATACATATTACGTACATTCTTTTCTATTATAATGGTTAATCTCACAAGCCATATTTTTTCACTTGGCGTGGTAATATAAGTGAAATTAAGTATGAAATAACTTTGAAGAGCAGCGGCACAGCGTGTGACCGTTATGGGTTCTATTTTCACTCGAGGGAAGTAATTATTTTCATTTCCTCGCTCTGGTAACAAAACAAAGACGTGGCGTTGAGTCCCGCCACTCAACACGCAATGTCTCGAAATTTGGGCGGCAAGCGGGTAACGCAAGTGTCTCAACTATAAAAATGTTCAAATATTAACGTCAAATGGCAATTTAAAATGATGTTAAAAATAACATGCCAAAACTCTATTTATAGGCGAAAAGCTTAGCAAATCTGTATAATATCCTAAAAAAACTATTTCCAACAATGTAATAAAATTGGCACTGTTTACACACGTGATGTTGAGCACTATTTAGCGTAAGTGCAAACGAGCGCGAATCGCATCCAACCGGGTCACATACGCACATCGGCTCGGCTGGCTTGTATCAAAGGCATGTTACTCAAACTTTATAATAATATATAGGCACAGCTATTGTTAGGATTAATGTGCATTAAGGTAATCTATATTTAATATCAAGAATCTCGAATAAACTTTAGCGAAATCGATAATATGCCGGATAATTTAATGAATGTCAGTTTTATTTCTACAGTTGTCAAGTTAATTTACTTATATGTTCAAAGCTTTTATCTGAGGCTGTGCCCCTTTAGTCAAATGGGCATAACGCATTTTAACTGCCCTATAATTAGCGCGTTCAACTAAACGAAGTTTTCAGCTTTATTAAAATGTCTATTATGTAATATTTAATATCGCTAGATATATTTTCTTATATTAATTATTAAATATAAAACAAACAGTTTAGTTAGATGCTAAAGTATACATTACAAAATTACAAGCACATTAGTTATAGTGTAAGGATGTTGTCGTCCCTACGAAATTATTGATTTTTAAGACCCTATGGTTTCTTTACATAAGGGGATGTAATTGTCACTGGTGTAGAATCATGTTCGAAACATCCCAATATTTATTGTATAAACTAAGTTAAAAAAAATATTTCATTTTAAAATTTAAACATCTTAGTTGCAATTTTAATATTGATTTTGTCATTTA
The DNA here is from genome assembly GCA_037127375.1 of Dione juno. NCBI lineage: Eukaryota > Metazoa > Arthropoda > Insecta > Lepidoptera > Nymphalidae > Dione > Dione juno. The sequence continues at coordinate 1,555,049 of JAXRJS010000068.1, forward strand.
GACTTTTATATGTTAGGTCATAAAATAGTCTCAATGGCTATAATTTTATTTTATATTGAAATAAACATTTTAGAATTCTTACAGTGTATTAGATTCAAAACGATTTTCATCTTTGATATAGAGCAATTAAATTTAATTTTAAATACATTCTAATTTATTTTCATTTCACAATTAATATAATTATCTATTATAATATAAATCTAATTTATTAATTACACATCACCTGCATTTAATCTAGATCTTTTATATTATTGCAATAAAATATACATTCAAGGATTGAAGATAATTCATAAGTATAACAACTAAAAATTAAGCAAGGACTGTTTAAATAAACAAATTAAATAAATTTGAATACCTTGTATGTTTATTGGCAAGCAAATATTAATAAAAAAATTATCACTTACCTTAGACTTACAACTTAATAAATTAAACATATACACACCTGCCATCAAGTTGATGGGGTCCATTTTGCAAAACCACATTTACTAAAGAAGGTTCAGCAAATGTTACGAAGCCAAATCCCCTGGAACGACCCGACTCGCTGTTCTTCATTACCACGCAGTCAATCACATCACCATAGCGTGAGAAATATCTTTGCAGGTTCTCTTGAGATGTTTCCCATGATAGGCCACCAACAAACAGTTTTCTGTATATATATTATTAAAATTAGCTTTAAAATAATACAGATTATGAAATAAGACTATAATGTTTATAAATAACACTATATTATACTTAAAAGATAGGTATTGCACATAATTTAGAATTGTCAACAAGAACATATAAAGCTTGCTGTTTAACTCATTATTATCCAACATTTACCTTGGAAATTGTATATCAAATGCATACACCAATCATAACATGTATTTAAATTTCAGTTAATAACTTTCTGAAGGTAGCAATTATATGAGTACTAATTCAAGTTGAATTGTATTTTTGTCACATTTTTTATATTTATCTTAAATAAGCTAATGGTATTTTTTACAATATTTTTTTAGCTTCACACATTATTGCATTGGCAGACAGAACCTTATGTTAAAACACTTTTCTCCACTTGGAAGTTTAAAAAATGCTTATATTTCTTTATTTTACAGGTCATGTACTCCAGCCTTGTGCTTTAATAAAAATTGGTTGACAATTTTTATTCAATTGACCCAAATACTTAAGCCATCTGCTATTATTATATATCCATTGTGTACATACAATAGGTACAGCATAAGATAAACTACTATCATAGAACTTATCAATTTGTGACATATGGCTTAAATTTTATAAAACTATTCATCCAATGTAAAATGTGTGTAAAAAAAGTAAGATAAAGATATGATCCCATTTTAATGAAACAAGAAACAAGTATTGGAGCAGTGAAAGTAACATTCCCTTGAGTATAAAAATTACTAGAATGTCTCATTGTACTTTTATTGATTATAACCTAAGAATTTATAAGTCAATATCTAAGTTGTTAAATATTGCAATATAGAAAGTAGTTCATAGGTTATTTTTATAAAATAGTTAAAAACAAGCTACGTAAACTAGAGTTGTTGTATGAATTATAAAAAATGAGCAAACGATTGCGACGTGTGACTTTAAATATTGTGGGCGCCGATGCGTCAATGTAACTGATGAAGCATTCTGCAAATACACGAATATACTTTAAAGTAAACATACAACAAAATCGGCAATATCCGCGATTTTAGAAAGAAATGCTTTACAGGCATCAGCAAAAGTTACCGTATGCAAATGAATTAGCACGTTTTAGCACATTCGCTAACGAGATTGAGCTACGCGGCATTTCCAACGCCGTTCCATTAACCTCATTAATGAAATCAAAATTGTAATTTGTACAATATATTTTTAATTAAGGCATGCCGACGACAATGTTAACCATAAATTACTGATAAGAGAAAGCCATAATTAGTCACAGAAAGGTTATAATTTCGTATTGCGACGTTTCCGCGTACCAAGTTTATGAATGAGTGATTATATAAACAATTTAACAAAAATATTAGCAAGCAACAATTCTATAATGCTAAAATTTAGCATTATGTACGATAGGAAAGTATAGCTGCCATGATCGGTACACGCAAGTCGCACGACAAGGCTTGGGGTCGGTGGCCGCTCGCCGGTAAAAGGCCAATTAAGTGTACTTAATTTTTGCCATGTCCATCATAATATAATAACGAACAATCCTTAAAACATGATAACAGTAAAATTTCATTTAAAAACGGTATAAATTAAAATATACTCAAAGAGCCTTGCTGGCTAATCGTGAAATGCGACACACCAAGCGAACATGTAGTTTGACCTATTATAGTTAAAACACTTAGAAATGCGCTGATGCTATACAAATTTATATAAAATTGTGCTTACCCCTTTTCGTCATCGTCCATGTCTGGATTCATACGCATAACTTATTACTAATTAAAAATAATGGTTGGCACCGGTAAGACACCCAAACCACACAAGCACAGACCCACACGAATGATTATGGCGGACCAACCACATCCGCTTTCTCAAATAAGTCATGGAAGGAGGAAATAGTCTAAACAAAGACTTAATTTTTAATATAAAATATAAAATGCCTTATTATAAATATAACTGTACATAAAAAATATTTTTTCAATATTTTCAATCGTAAATATATCAAAAATATATAAAATACATAAACTTATAAAATAAAAGACATAGAAAGATTTTAATTTGGGATAGTTTTTATTTTTCAACGCAAGATGGCAAATTGAAAATGTTGCCACACACAAAAACATGACACGGTTATTTTCCATCCACACGTAACGTTTAATAATTTTTTTGCTGTAAATCATGTTTATATTGTATATTAGTTTGTTGCATACTTGTTTGGTGCTAAGTACATAAATTTTTGTAAGAAGTTTTCTTATTTTAAGTTAAAAAATATTTGCAATTATCTTAAAGCTGATTTTCATTACAACAATTTTAATCTTATCTTGTACTAAAATTAATCTTAAATATTGATAACCAAATGAAGATAGAAATGTCTGGCTATAAGCAATCAATGGTATTATTTTAAAAAGTGCAGTAAAAGAGAAATAGTTAAAAGACTAACATAAAATGGTCTGGGGCACATGTAAGATTACATTTCATAATGGTACTAATGGTACATTTTATACTAGTGCCGTTGTTACAGGAATAATAACACTTGATATTAAAAAAAAGTGCAAAATAAATCGTAAGCTCAGCTTCATTTTATTATTTAATTTAAAGTTCATTTAATTGTGTTCAGAAGTATACGTTGAAAGTTTAATAAATTGCAACTTTTTGCATATTTTAGAGATTGAAGTAAATGTTAAAGGTATAAGCAAAGCAATGTGGTCAAGACCATCACCAACGGTTCCGTATATAAAAATATATTCTGAAAAACGAGAAATTTTTAATGTTTTAATCGATGTATTTAATGATGTTAAATGTAAGTTCATGCAAAATTATAACTTTTTTTGTAATAATTTAATAAATAATGTGTAACTTAGATATGTAGTAAAAATTTTATTCATAAGTAAGTTTTATTTACAGATACAATTGTTAAACCAGGTTTGTTGAGTCGCCAATTTCATTTCATTTTACCATCCAATTTGCCGCCAACTCATGAAGACTCTATTGCAAAAGTGTGTTATATATTAACAGTTAAAAATAAAGGTACTTTGACATCAAAGAAAGAAAAACTTCCATTAACTGTTATAAATTATGTTGATTTGTCTCAAATTGAAGAATTTAAGGTTATATATTTTTATAATAAAAATATAAGCATATTATTTATTTTTCTTATTTACCATTTATATTATTTTTAGATCCCTCTGATTTACGAATTATCCAAAACATTTGGAAGATCTCATTTTGTGATGAATTTTAAGACGTATAAAGGTCTCTCATTGAATCAAGTTGCAAAATTTGAAGCAATAATAAGAAATGAAAAGAGAATTAATGTCAAAAAAATTAAAGTTATTTTAATTCAAGTAAGTTAATTTAAAAATAATTAAAAGTATCAATTTACTAATTATTATAATTTATATTTAAAATTTTAGAAACTGGATTACAGTGTTTCTTCCGGATTTTGTACAAGCGAGAAAGTTTTATGTAAAACATATCATATGGATGTTCTTAATATAGAAGAACAATCATGTTACTTAGAAATGGAAATTCCTAACGTAACACCTTCCACAGTCAATGTTCACGATACTATGGTCAACATTTCGTACTTACTAAGAGTAAGTTAAATTTATTTATGTACGCATATTTGTAATTTATCATTAAAAAAATATTATTATTTTCACTTTACATTTTCAGGTAAAAGTTGATTTTCGTTACCATTTAGCCTTATATTCTGACATTCCAGTAACTATTGGCAATGCATCAGCTACACCGACTTTCTTATAATAAAAAAAATTTCATACATCATTTGTTTTATTTAATATTTATTTCAAAACAAACTTGGATTTATGATTTTTTATGTACATATTCTTAAAGTACACAGATATTAAAATTTTCTAAATTTTATTATATGTATCATTAATTAAAGTAATAATGACAGTGCTACTCCAAACCTGCTGCGTTATGTTGAATAAGAGCAGATTTATTTTATTCATATTAATAAAATATTTTATCTTCAACACTACTATTGCTTATTGATATTGTGACATTTACTTTAATTCAGGCAGTTGTTGTTTGTACTGTCTCTTGACGTATATGATTATACAAGTGACTTTAAAATTTTACTGTCAATGTCATAATTCCTTGAAAATTATTCGAATTTGTAGTTTTCGAGTTAAAATGTTTGTTTAAAATGTACCTTTGAGTTTTAGTTCCGTTTTCTTGCGAAATTGTTTACTTTTAAAGATGATTTCATGAAATTTCAAGATTTAATGTCGTTTAATAAAGTAATGATTATTGTACGAAAATTCGTTTAGGTTATATAGTACCCACTGTCCTTTAGATACTGTAAGTATACTTCTTATTTATATATTCTTTAACAATGTAAGTAAAGTATTATAATATTGAAGAAAGCGAATCAATTTTTTTTTAATTTACCTTAGTAAGTAACCGGCAAGAACGAATTTAGAATGATTTGTATAACATTTTTCTTTTTATTTTCCCTTCATACTTTATAGTGTTGTATTTGTTATTCTTTTAAAAGATGCTATTGAAGCAATTGTTCTATGATACTGAACATATTATTGTAATTCTAATATTTTCTTAATTTACAAATCATTTAATGTATGTAATGTGCTCAACATTCTATATTTTATTTTACATAAAAAAACTTCACATAGTTTAATTTCAAAATGAAATAATATATTTGTGACTCTTATGTAATGACTAGCATAGTTTTGAAAGTATATCTAATATCTCATTTGTAATAAATGTAAACTTGAGAAATAAAATCATTTGATTAAAGATATATCGGATATAATATAAATGTCAAAATTTATATGCAATCTAGTCATGTATTTTTACTTAAAGCTCTCACAATAATATAAAAAATATGAATACTTTTAATTATATGTTTCATATAATATTCCTTGTAAATTTCTAATTAATGTAATGTTTTTTATTCAATGTGCTATTTATTGAACAGTGCATATGTACACATATAATAATGATATAATTGTATATTTTCTATAGCTGAGCCATGGATCCAAACATCTATGCTCTAGTTCTAGATACACTTAACAGAGCAACCAGTCAGAATACTGAAGTTTTAAAACCTGCTGAAAAGAAACTGCAGGAATGGGAAATAGAACCTGGATTTTATTCTGTGCTACTGGTAAATATACCAACTAATTCTAAAATGAAGTCTTAATTATACAAAAAGATATTGAGGCAAAATTTATGAATTTATTTTATACACAACTACAGCTAATAAATCTAAATAGCTTTTATAGTAGCTTGTGTATCTATAATGTTGTTATCATAATTCCAAAAACAATTTCAATGAATTTTATGAATAAAGTATTACTGGACTTACTTAAGGTTTCATATGTCATAAACTATATTAACAACACATAAAAATAAATAATTTACTAGATTAATATATGATTATGTAACATAGTTTCTTTTAAACAAAATAAGTAATTTATGTCATACATTTTAGAATGTTCTTTCTAACCATTCAATTGACATCAATGTAAGATGGCTATCAGTCATGTGTTTCAAGAATGGTGTAGATAAATATTGGCGTAGGAATGCTCCAAATGCTATAACGGATGAAGAGAAACAAAAGTTAAGGCAAGGTTTGCTGACTACTACAATATTAAGTGAGCCCATTGCACAAATTGCTACACAACAAGCTGTTTTGATTGCCAAAATTGCTAGGTAAGCTTATTAATACTAAATTAGTATATAATATAGTTTTATCTTACACACAACTTAATTGTAAAAAATTTATTTCACAAAATTACACATTCACTAGTATAATTTATTACTTGGCGATATATTTGATACATACAAATAATGTGCTGAAGTAAAAATGTGGTAAGTAACTTGCCATTAAATAATATTGAAAATAGTTTCAAATATGTACTTGCATATTTTGCAAAACAACAACTCATGTTTGATATAAATTAAACACCAACAGATTTGATTGCCCTACGAATTGGCAGAGTCTTGTACCAGATTTAATAAGTGCTTTGAAAGCTCCGCAACCCCTCATCCAGCATAGATCTTTGCTGATCTTCCATCATGTTATAAAGGCTTTAGCTTCTAAAAGATTAATTGAAGATAGACGGATGTTCCAGGTGAGGTGTTATTTCTTTAATTATTGTGTATAGAATGCTCTTTAATTATTACTACATTAATTTTGAATTACATATTATACTAGTGTCTTCTTAGTGCATTCATTGTTATTCATAATTGGAGCCTGTAGATAAGCAACTAGACACTCCGTTCCCCACTTTCTGTTCAAATTCGAGACAACTTAACACTGCGCTTTGTCTCTCTGAAGTAGGGAAATATAAACAATTTATATATGATTATGCTCTTTAGTGGAAATTGAAACCAAAATTCAATAACAAATAAACATTGTGCCTCACTGCACCACAATGGCTTCAATATTCAATGATTTTTATTTGAGAACTAGCGACCCGCTCGCCGCTTAAGTAAGCTGAATTGCATTCGTTTCGACACGTTATATAAAATGATATTGTACAGTATACTCGTATTTATTCTAATTGTTTTTTTTTCTCAAATAAAAGTAGCCTAAGTTACTCCTAATAACATCAGCTACCAGTCAGTGAAAGTCCCGCAAAATCGGAACAAACAGACAGACCGTATATATATTCATATGCATGTAGTAAAAAGCCGTTATTTTGATATTACAAACAGACACTCCTATTTTATTTATAAGTTTAGATTAAAATAGTCTTCCATACAGTACACGGTACTTTGGCAGAGTCGTCATTATATTTTTACTAAGGCAGCATTACCTTATTTCTTATAGTTTAGTTTGGCAATTATGAATTGTTTTGTGGTTTTGGTGAGCTTTAATTTTAAAACCACATGATTTTTTTGTCAGTCGGACTACTACAGTTATACATCAGAGGTATGCCTATAGTAGTCCAGCTAAGTTATCTAAATACGAGTATAATAATCTAAAAATAAATCCGCTCAGCAGTTCCATAGATTTGTACATACAAACAGACCAAAATTAAGTAAATCATAGATTCTGTTCTATTACTAAAGTTCCATTACCTTTTTGTAAAAATGTGGAATTTACAGACATTCTTTTGTGTACTGTTTTATTATAATAATATATGGGAAAATTAACAACATGTGATCTACAAAAAAATTATCTCCAAATAATTATACTTTAGAGTTATTTGAACGGAAAGTAAATAAAGATAATTTGTAAACATTTATTTTAATTCACGATGAAATTTTATTCACAAACAAATGTACTGTAACCAGTTACAAAAACAATAAAATTAATAAACTAACATAAAAATCTGGTATAATGAACTCTGGTATGCAGTGTAAGATTTCAATTATATTATAGATACCACTGACAAAACCTTACAATAATATATTTCATTGTTACATTAAATAATTTAATTAATTTTTTAATTAATTAATTTTTTTCAATATAATTTTGTGCCTGTAAAAACAAGCTTACTCTTGTTCTGCATTAATGTTTAGAAAGAAGGATTATATCACCTTGTGTTCTGTCAAGCAATGCTGGATAAATACATTGTATCTATAAACATGTCAAGTATTCATTACATTCAATACAACATTTTATAATTTCAGGAATTAACAATATCAGTGTACTCATTTATATTGAACCTATGGCATGAAAACACAGAAGTGTTTCTCCGCCATATCCAAGAGGGTGCAGCAACTGAACTTATAACGGAACATTTGGAGAAAGCACTACTTTGCTTGAGAATATTGAGAAAATTGACAGTCTTTGGATTTAAAAAGCCACACGAGAGTCAAGATGCGATCGCCTTCTTGAATGTTGTGTTTGATAGAGCTAAAACGAGTTTGGAATGCAGTATGTATATAATATATATTTTTGTCTTAATTATAAGTATATATAATAAATTTATATTTACATTATAAGATAATCTAATGACAATACAGGCATAGATAATAAATATACATTTATATAAATTAAATAAGTGATTATAATTTATTTTTCTTTCAGGAAAACTCCTCAAAGGTCGCGGTATATATCCGTTGGAATTGTGCGAAAAGTTCATAATTCACTTAACCAAAGTGGCGCTAGGAGTTTTAAGTTTCCATCCCTTCTCATATGTGCCCTTGATTCGTCCTTCGTTAGAATTCGCATTGTACTATTGTTTTACGGAACAAGGCATGGTGTTGACTTACGAGAGGTTCACTATACAGTGTTTGAATATAGTGAAGGGAATATTGCAATGTGTAGAATATAAATTGCCTAAAGCTAATGAACCAGTTAAAGAGCCGCGTGAGTATTTTGTTTTTAATTTTCATGTTGTTATTAGGGACTGTAGTTCAAGAGAAAAAAAAACGGATCCTTTACAGGATCACTTTGTTGTCTCTCTATCCCATTGTCAAGGCCGTTTAATACGACTGTAAATTTAAGTTTGTCAAGTTTATAATATGTTTATTTATGTTAACCAATCATGAAATTGGTTCGGAAGCCTCGGTTCTTAATTGACCGATATTTTTTATTCATTCCCACCGGCTTTTGAGACTGCGTTTTAATTGACGCAATCTAATATGCTGTGTAATATAATGAATCAAGATGCTAACGTAACGTTATAAGTTTTTTCTATCCCTAGCGTGGATTAACGGTTTAAAAATCATAAAAAAATATTATATTATAAGCATGTAAGAATTTCGACGCAGCGTGTTTCCATGAGGCGAGGGTCTAAGCCCCGCTTCAAATTCGGTTCAAATATTAAATTTTTTTTAAGTACTTTTATATCCAGAGTGTGGATTAACACTTTAAAAATAAAAAAAATCGTAATACCTAACGTTGCTTGCTTGTTTTGTCCGTGCCGTGTTTGTTATATAATAAATATTATTGTCGTAATCTACTTTTTTGTTATGATATAATATACTCGGTCGGTATTCTCTATATATATATATATATATATATATATATATATATATATATATATATATATATATATATATATATATATATATATATATATATATATATATATATATATATATATATATATATATATATATATATATATATATATATATTTTTTTTTATTTCGCCAGTGACTCTAGAAGCGCACCGCGTGAAGGCCTCAGTGCTAGACGGCAACACGGCGTGCCACATGTGCCGCCATCTTGTGGCACATCATTTCCAACTAAGCGCCGATGACTTGGCGCTGTGGGACGCGGAGCCAGAGAGCTTCGCGACGGACGAGGCTGGGGAATCGTGGAAGTATAGTTTGAGGGTATGTGGGTTTATTACTCCTTGGTGCTATTTTCGTATTTTTTGGACATATAATTTGTAATTTGAAAGTGTACTTTTGTATATTTTTGTGTTTATTCTAAATTGTTGGAATTTTTTCAACTCAAACCGATATTTGTTGAGATTAGCACGTTCAACCATTTTTTTATATATTTTCAGCCCTGCACAGAAGCAGTGTTCATGGAGCTGTTTCACGAGTTCCGTACAGTCCTCGCCCCAGAATTGGTTCGATTACTAGCCTCATTACAAGAGAGTCACGTTTCTCCAGACGATTTACCAGCTATACTGAAGAAGGATGCTATTTATAACGCCGTCAGATTGGCTGGGTTTGATTTGTATGATGATGTAAGTATTCATATATAATTGTACTGTATGATATTTTAATTATTTTTATTTATTCGCCCTGGTAAGACAAAATCCGAATTACGCTGACGCTGCTCTATGATTACAAATTTTATTTTTGTTACAATTTTAAATATATATCTTATACTGTATGTATATTTATTTATTTAAGTAAATTACTAAGGTTATAATAATTAACGCAATTTAATGATGTAATATTTTGTTACACTATATAAAGTTAAAGATATTATTTTTTATATAAAATACCTCAATACAGCAGCTTCCTGCTAATTGAAAATACACTAATAGTTTTAATTTTTCAACGTAATATCCAAATCCATTGTGGCGCAGTGGAACAGTGTCCGGGTCATGGGTTCATTATGAACACGGGGAAATAAGTTATTTTCGTTAACGCTTCCGGTAAGACGACGACGAATTTAACTGTCTTAAAATTACTTTCTTACTGTCTTTATATGTAGGATTAAGTGTGAAGCTGGAGAAAGAAGTAAAAACATAACAAAAGCTATATAAAGCTATATAATATATAATAAAGCTATATAATATATAATAAAGCTATATAATATATAATAAATATTTTATTTACAGGTTGATTTTGACGAATGGTTTACGAATGTTCTAAGCCAAGAGCTGAAAGTGAAAGACAACAATTACAGAATTATAAGGAGACGAGTGTGTCAACTGATTGGTAACATTTTATTATGATAATAGTTGTCTAATTTTTATTTGTTTCTATAAAATGCGTTGTCATTGTAATATAGTAAATACTTGTTTTATATCTCATTTTATTAAAAAAATATCTTGTATACCATTCATTCATATTATTAAATTAATTTAAATTCAAACATGAAATATGCAATGGATAATAATATATTAATAAAACATTAAATGTTAGAAACAAGTCTGATTGTAAACGCGACGGTTGTGGGTTTGATTCCGGGGATTGGGGGGGAATAAATAATTTTTATTTTGCTTAAAAATTGAACGGAAAGCGTTCGGAACGGAAATTTCTTAACACTGTAAACTATGCTATATAGCGTAAAGCTAAAATAAAAAAAAAAACAATGAATGTATACATAACGTTGCAGGCCAATGGTGCGGAGTCCGCGCGTCCCAGTCGCTCAGACCAGCAATGTACACGGCGCTACTGGAGCCCCTCACCCGCTCCGGGGAGGACCCGGCCGTGAAGCTGGCGGCGGCGGAAGCATTGAGGAGTACAATAGATGACTTTAACTTCGACGTGGAACAGTTCGCGCCCTTCGCGCCGCATGCTTTGAGCGCTTTGTACGATTTATTGGTTAGTAGGAAAACAATATCTTACTTAAAGATGAGACTTTCGCGATTTTTACATATTTAAATAAAACGATTTATATGTTAGGGTGAAGGAACAAGGCTCAGATATCAAGAACGGGCGTGTATCGAAGTACCTGCGTGTGAGCATATAGTGGATACAACCATGACATCAGAATTGATATACCTTATATATTCGCTAGGGAAAACAGAAATATCCCCAGGATGATCCGCGATGTTATTGAAATACAAAAAATATTCTAATTTCAATAGAGAAGACAGCTTTATACCTCTGGGACCCACTTATAAAAACTTTAAAGCCATACCCAAACTCATACCCACCACTCCAGAGGGCCAGGAGTGGTGTTTGATATAATAATTGTATCAACTGATAGCCAAATACCCTAAAATATATAGTAAAAGGTTTTTAATAAATATATAATTAAAAAAACAAATTTAACTTTTAAAATCCTTGATTACAAAGTAGTACCCGGTGCGCAGGTGGAGTGCTCCGAGTGCGAGACCAAGATGCACGTGCTGCACGTGATCTCGTACGTGACGGAGCGCTGCGGCTGGGCGGTGCGCGGCGGCGCCGGCGCGCTGTTCGCCGCGCTGCCCGCGCTCTGCACGCATGCGCAGCACCACCACATGCTGCGCGCCGCGGCGCTGGCGGCGCTCGTGCACCTCGTCAAGGTGACTGTCGCGACTGGTGCTCTAGGACTGCTGGACGCTACTTGTTTCTACCACTATAATAATAGCGATCTTTTTATGTGTGCTGATAGATGCAGTCAAAATTGGCATATCCATACTTAAAGAAAACATATACAAATTTTAGCGCAGCAGGATTTGAACTCGCGCCTCATGGAAACCGTCCAAGTGCTATCCTTAGTGTGGATTAACACTTTAAAAAATCAATGATAAAAATATATAAAAATAAAAAAATAATTTAAAAGTATTTACTATTATTGATAATTATCTCGACACAGGCGCTGGGCGAATGCGCGCCCAACGTGCGTCCGTGGGTGCTCAACGTGATACACGAGTCCACCAACCTGGGCGAGCCCGCGCACGTGTACCTGCTGGAGGACGCGCTGGAGCTGTGGCTCGCGGTCCTCGAGACCTCGCCCGCCGCCGACCCGGCCCTGCTGCAGCTGGCTCATAATCTGTGCCCTATTCTGGGTGAGAGATTATATTCATATTATTTATATAGAGTATGAATTCAAAATTGATTATATAAATCATTGAGCTGGAGAGTTCGCAAGTTCATGTATGTGGACTATAAATCGTAAACTCTCGTCTTATTAACGAGAGTTTACGATTTATAGTCCACATACATGAACTTGCGAACAACCTTTCGCTGGCATTTCGGGGAATCCTCTTTTTCTCCTTCAATCCCCGAGGACCCGGCAAATAACAAATTTCAGGTTGTTGATCGCCATGTCAGTTTCCGGCAAAATGACATGCGATGCTTTGTCTGTCAATCAACCAGAAACAGAAGAGTCTTACATATGTATTTATGAAATAAGACTATTAGCTTTTTTATACAATATACAAGAAAAAGGTTTCACTTCTAGATGCATATATACTTAATGCATAAAAAATATCTGACTGACCCTAAGAAGAAATCACATTCAAAAACTTTAAAATTGATTGTTGTGATTCTGTGAATAGGTCCTTTGTTTTGCCACAAATAAATATCTCATGGGAAACTCGAAACCTACTCGTGCTAAACGAGTTTAGCTGAGTATTGTCAGCTTTACCTACTAAAATTTACGTTAATATGTTTCAAATTATTATCGGTCCTTCAGTGTACTTAAAAAAATACTGCGGTGCTTTTACGTTGTGGTAAATGCTTCTTAATTACGTCATGTAGCGCTGGGCTCTCTCTGCTAGCACCAAAATGCGAGAATTGCGTAAAAACTAAACGATAAGATGAATAAAATTAAAATTGTGTTAAAACACTAACATCTACTTATTTTCCAGAACAATCCACAGAACACATCCGTATAGTAGTGTACATAATGCAAGCGTACGCCCTACTTTGTCCTGAAGAATTTTTCACAGGAGCGGGCGGTAAATGTATGGCCATTTTGGACGACATGTTGAGTGACATGAGGACGGAGGGAGTGATCACTGTACTCAAGATGGCGGAGATTTGTATAAGCGTCAGCTTTCCAGAGAGGAACGCATTTTTGGGTGTTAAAGTTATATGGCCTACTCTGATTAGGGTTATACAGTGAGTATTTTTGTTTAATCTTTTTAAGTAATTTCGTGACGCAGCAGCATACCGCCTGACTGTAACGCGACAGTTGTGGACTCATTTCCTCGTTCAGTTGCTCAGAAAGCGTTAAATATACATATATAAAATAGATATAAATAATATACAAAATATATAATTGTGCTGTATAGCTATAAAAAATTACTTCCAGCTGCCTCCTCGAAGATGACGATCTATCAATGGTCCTTGCGGTGCAGCTCTGCCTCTTATCTCGAGTAATTCTGCTGTCGTCCGACTTGTTCTACAAGGCTATCCAAGAGGCGGCAGTGGGCCTCACCGAGTACGACTCGGACCCGGCGAAGGTGCTGAACAGAGTGCTGCACGTGTGGACGGAGAGGATGAATTTGGTCACGCAAGTTGAGAGGTGGAAGGTTGTCGGTATGTGCCTTTTATATATTTAATATCTTGATGATCTTTAAAGGGTTAATCCACACTAAAGATAGAAAAAAAAACTTGAAGAAAACATACAAATTTGAACGCAGCGGGATTTGAACCCGCGCCTTGGACGGTTTCCATGAGGCGCGGATTCAAATCCCGCTGGGTTCCAATTTTTATATGTTTTCTTTAAGTATATATATTTATTTTACATCATCATATTATGCTAACTAATGTAAGATCTTATTGTATATTAAACGTTTGTTTTACACAGAAACACAATGTAGGCTTTATATCAAGTTTAAGTTTCCACAATATTTAATATTTATTTGTTTCCTCAGGCTTAGGGCTGGCAGTGCTACTGACGACGCAGAACGCGACAGTGTTGGACCGCTTCCCGGCGATACTCTTGAACTTGACTGAGGTACTCAATGACGTCATGAAGATGGAGGAGTCCGGGAATTATGTTGAGTGAGTTATTATATTTAGTATATACGTGTATCAAATAATTACATACACTTAGAAGTATATTATAGTACAGTAGTATATTGATTAAACGTGGGTCGCATTCTGTATACAATAATGATACAATTTTAACAGCAGATTTATATTCTATTCTGTGACTTTCTCATCACGCGCCACAGCGTATTTAGTACTTTAGAAATGCAGTACTCTTATATGCATTATATTTAATTTTGGTCATGCCGTGTTGCACACTAAGGAAATATTTGTTGTTAAGAGAAAGGTAAGGTAACACACCAAGTGTATGAACGTATATATTTTACACGACAGTACTATCAAAGAACCAAAATATTATAAATCAGAGTCGAATAATATGTTAATAATTATTCATTATTTACATAATATGTAATTTAAGTGTGTATGTATTTGTAATAGTACCTCATGTAACTTTAACTCTATTATCAGATTTTATTGATTATTTATAGACCGTTTGTTTTGTTAATGGTGTAAGTCAATATTTGATAGTAAAATTAGGTATCATGTATTCAGGCTTAGTTTAATATATATTTTGTGGACGAGGCGAAAAGAATACAAGGACTGTAGCATTTCTCTGTAATGCCGTTAGGTATAAAGAGTGAAACTAAAGACGATAAATTTGCTATGGGATACTTAAAGGCTTGTCTAGGCTCGGCACTCCACCAGCTCCAATCTTCATGCTTGTGTTTGTGGACGCTTGCCGAGCCTTGCCAAGCGTGTTCATGCACCATTATATAACATACTTACAATGTAATGGGACACAGCGCCCTGCTGTCGCCGCCCGGCTCGCGGCCCGCGTCCCCGCTGGAAGGGCGCGGCGGCGCAGCGCGCTGGGAGGGCGGCGGGGGAGGCGGGGGAGGCGGCGGGGGAGGTGGAGGTGGCGGGGGAGGCGGGGGCGCGGCGGAGGACGCGCTCAACGCGCACGAGCTGCGGCGGCGGCAGTTCGCGGCCGCGCACCCGGCGCGCGCGCTCGACCTGCGCGCCGTCACGCACCACCAGGTCAGTGCCACCTACCGTAGTTGTACATATATTATGATGAAACACTTTCATTTTTGGTAAAATCATTAATTTGCTAATTATATCACACTTATCGGGGTAGGTTGAAACTGTGGTTTAATCGAAAGTATCGAGAACGACGACACCCGTATACGTTATCAAAATAATAATATAACCTTATTCAAAAATTTCAGCTAGAAACTCTGAAAAGTCAAGTTGGTCAAGAGACCTACGAGCGTCTTCTGCAGTCCACCGATAAGGCGACTCTCCAACAAATAAAAGAGTATATACCTCTGTAATGAACTAAATATATGAATATACTACACTATATATACTTATATGTATTACAAACTATTTCTATTCCTATTTAAAAAGGGTCCTTTTAGTTATTTTTTTCTTACGACTCAATCTGACTGACAAACTAAAGAATACGTTTTCGTCATAATCGGAATATAATTGATTTGATGATTTTTGACACATGTTTGAAGATTTTTTATAAGAAAAGGCAACAACTAGTCTTTTTTTATTAAAATACAAAAATATCATATCAAAAATTGCACTAATATAAAATCATATTAGACCCTTTTTTATATTGATTTTACAAACAAATGTGTAATGTAAACAAATGTTATCTGGTATTAATTATTACATACAACCCTGTGCTAAATATGAAACTTTCAGAGCGATATTTATTGTAACTTTTTTGTCTCCAGTTTGTATGGCCTTTAATAATATTAAACTTTAAGTATATGACTATACAAGGAGATTTTATTCCTTTCGCGGTTAAAAGAAAATATAAATAAATAACCTTTTTTTAAATGAGTATCTCTTTTTTTAATTTATTTTTCTATAATTGGCCTTTTGATCTTAGGAGATTGCCTTTTACAGATAATAATATAGTTTTTGCCTTTTACAGATAATAATTAGTATATGTACAGACAATACAGGACAAACTGTAATCAGTATGGAAAGATTTTTACAAAAATTATCCAATTTATTTAACCAATAACTATTAACATTTATATAAAGTAAGTTATTTTATTTTACTACTACTACTGGTTAATAATGTGTAAACAAACATTCATGAAATATAAAAGTTGTGATACAATAAAATTTCCTATACATAGCTTTATATATTAAAATATAACACTATATCAATTTACCTTTTTTTTTTCAATATACAGTGACTTCGATTGAAGCTTTTTGTTCTTTGTTCGATATAATCTATTTATTATCTAAATAAAAAAAAAATCAATACAGATAATTAAAACTATTATTAGTAATTATTAATTAATTAGCGCTTAGTCGTGCCAGAACGGGGTGTTGAAAATAATTCGTTCCCCCGAATAGGGATTGTACCCATTACCATTGCTTTACATTTAAAATAACAATCATTATTATAAAGCAGGACGTTGTTTTCTACCTAGGCTTAGTCATGTGCACTTAATAAAAAAAAAAAAAAGAAAAATCCATCATAATTTATTTAAATTTTAAAATTCTTAATTTAATTACATTTTATTATTTAAATATAAGCCTTATTCCTATTGTAACTTAAAACGTTTGATTTAGTCTTAAGATTGTAATAAATTTATAATGTACGTGTACGATTGTCGTTTTTAAAATTGCCATATTTGCATAATAATATGTTCGCCGCTTTTTATTCACATAACAATTAAATGTTTGGACATATGTATGTATGTACGTATTAAAATTTATATCAAGAACTTTGAATGACTGATAGTAGGCTACTATATATCTCTGTATGTATGTCTTCCGTTCCGTCTGGGAAGTTTGGCACCTATGTCTAGCATATGTGTAGTGAACACTGAGAATATTTCGTGACAGAACAAGGTTTTACTTTTCATAGTAAAAACGCAAACGAAGTAGTTATCCCTGGATTTTTTTTCAATGATTGCTCGTAAATAGCTTATATGTACATATATAAATTATTATTTTATGCATAATAAATTTTATGACAAAAATATGACACACAAATTTTGAGTTTGTGTTCAAATTTTATTTGGTGTTAATACTCTGTGGTGTAGTTTTGTTCTTATATATTTTGTTAAAACTTGTCAAATTGTATAATTATGTGTGTATGGATCTACTTTCATGTTATAAATAAATACCGTCTTATTCTAATACAATTGATTACTATTGTTACTTGAATTGAACACTCATGAACTTAAATATAGATACTAAGGATACCCATATATTTTGATAACAACAATGCTGTTTTGTAATTTGCTTTTTGTATCAATATGTGCATTCTGTACATTATAAATATATATATATATATATATATATATATATATATATATATATATATATATATATATATATATATATATATATATATATATATATATATATATATATATAAATATATAAATATATATATATATATATATATATATATATATATATATATATATATATATATATATATATATATATATATATATATATATATATATATATATATATATATATATATATATATATATATATATATATATATATATATATATATATATATTTCTATCAGTTAAAACGTGTAGTCTAAGTTTGTTTCTTTTATCATATAATACCTATCATTATATTAGAAAAGTAAAATAAAAAAAATACTTTAGTTGATTTATAACAATTATTATAATATATTATAGTTACTTTACAACTAACCCTAAGTTTCTATTTTGCTTTTAGTTGGTAAGTTTCTAGTACTTTTCAATATAGATATCTATCAATCGATCTATCAGAAACTTACCGGATATTAGCACAATGATATTGAATCATATTTTTTACGCATAAGAAAATATCTAAAGCATAATTTTGTATTTTTTGTTGTTAACTGTTTATATATTTGGGAAGAGCCTGTTCTAGAATATTCCAATGATCAATTCTAGATAAACTAGATGTCTAGGTTACCACAACTTTGTTTAGATATAACGAATGGATAAATAAAATAAATATGAACTTTTATAAAACGAAATGTTGTTTAATTTGTGTAATGCCTCTCTTAATTTATTTGTAGCTTTTCAATATATTTTTTAAAGCTCCACAATTATCGCGTATACAGAAAGAAGAGTAAACGGAGAGATTGTGTCAAGAATTTAGTGAGAGTTCCGCTTTCGGAACAATCTTCACTCTCCCGAGTGTGTATCGAACGTCCTGACGTCGTGCTTACAATCAGGATGAAGTCTCACTGCGCCACGATGGCTTTTATTTATAGTTATTATTTATTTATAGTCATACTTATTAGAGATGAGAGCGTGATTTCATCAACATTTAATTATTGTAGCAATTTATGTTTATCAATAAATAATATAAAGTTTCAATTAATAAACGAATTGTATTAATTAAAAATAGTAAAAGAAATTGTAATAATAATTAAAATCATCTTCTCCTTTAAATATTTTTCTTACAAAATATTAAATTTAATAATTTAATACTAAAGGTTGCACTGATAGTAAAAGTTTTTTATAATACAAACATATTATGTTCAATCAACGTTATAAAATTTACATATAGTACATATATGTCTAACTAGAACAACAAAAAATAGCTTCACGTTATATAGCAGGATAGAAATCTGGTGTTAAGACACGCCGTTCCCCATTTTCTAGCTTAACTTTCGGCAATTTAAAATAATTCTTTGCTTCGAGTTAAAATCGAACCCACAAAAGATAGACCTGTTTATAGTCACGACACTGTGCCGCTGCGCAGACGGGCTCATGTAAGAAAATCTGGTGCTATAATACACATAAAAAATAAACCTACCTATAATTATAATTTAAAGTAAAATAAGTATATATCTCAAACCAGGATTATAGAAACTTCTCTTATACATTGATATATGCATAGTTTATTATTATTGTAATCTATTGTCAATAATTGTACAATATTGATGTGTTAAGACATTTCGTTCTCCGTTTTCTGTCCATTTTAAACACATTGCGTGGACGGAAACGTAAACCAACGCTGCGCTTTGTATAATATGTAATTTTTTATTCTGAATTGACCAAGCTACATCTTGGAAATGATTGCTGTAAATCATTGATATACTCTTGAAGAGTCCCCTCATAACCAGGTATTAGGCAGACGTCATCAGCATAGAGAATCTCAAGAATCGTGAGCTGCTTGGTGAACTTTTATGCTCTGAAGTGCGAGAGATCAAATACGTTTTTATTAGTTCTCACACTGACCTCTATACAATCAATGCAATTAGTAAGTGCGTCGGCAATAACCGCGGAAAAGTACAGTGCAAATAGTGTGGGTGCCATTACAGCATCCCTGCTGGACGTCGCATGACACTAAGAAACAATCTGAGTGATGTTGAGCCTCTGCCATCAGATTACTATGTAACTACTTAATCAAGTTTACGAACTTTGCAGGACTACCAGATTTTTCAAGTACTACGCAGAGAGCTCCGCGCGCTACTCGGTTATCAGTGTTTGGCATAAATAAAAAACATTTCTACACTTAAACCTTCTTAAAAAATATAAAGCCAAAATTATTAATTAAGTATTAAATATAAACACAAAAGTGGACACAAGTGTTCCTAACACCTGGCTGACCTCAAGGGGTGTACAACTGTAGGCACACAGTATCACACATCGAGAATGAGTGCCAAAAAATATTTTCTACATACTCGTACATGTTGGCTAATTTAGTTCGTCAGTGCGGTCCGCTGCACGCGACAGAGTCGTCAAGTGCATGCTGCGGTAGTTGGCTCGATTCAGTCTCCCAAAGGTTCTTCGAGATCTCAGGCCTAATGGTACTGCATTTTAAAGCTGTAAACACACTTAGTTTGTTAAGGCTAGTCAAGACTAGACAGCTATCTAAGGATAGGTGCTGCTTTTGTGGCTTTCTCGTTCCAATCGTCATTGTCTATATGTTAAATAAAGTATACGTTTTTAATAATTTGTATAATAAATGAAATTAATAACAAATAGCATATTAAGTAGATAGATTAAAATAATATAGTAACGATATATAGCTATATATTTTTATTTTTCTATCCTTGTATAACAATATAGTGAACCAAACTTACTAGTGACCTAAGTAGAAATGTGACTAGAGCCTTAAACTGACACTCAAGCATCAGTTGGAAATTTGCCAAAATACATGAGAAATCAAGATAATCTCTTTTATGTTGAATCGGGACATCTTTACTGTAAACTGTACTGTACTGCATTTGCGGTAAAATAAATGTCTAATGCATCATTCTATACTTATATATACTCGTATGTATATGTGGGTTTAATAATATACAGCCGTCTTGTCATCATGGGGAGAATATTTACTTGTGAAAATCTCCTTTATCCTCGCTAACCTTCCGATTTACGTGTAAATATGTTCTAGATTATGTTCTAGATTATCTATTTATTTATATATTTTTACAGTTTTAACTATCTGTAGTAGTACTTAATGGTTATTTGACTTTGACTCCATTATTTATCATAATTTTAAGTTTATTCATGATCATGTTTAAGCCGTGTAACGTCTCAATACAAAATGTTTTACACAATTTGATATAAAAGTTATACTTATTCAATTTTCAGCTTCATATCAAGGCAGACATAGGCAGACTCAGACTCTGAGTCACTTTCCATCCAAATTTGTGTGAGGAGCGAAATTACGCCGCTCAATACGGTAGTATGGAGCGAACAAGAGAAGTGAAATGGAAATAAATGTTTTAAGTAGGAGTCGAACACACGATCATCGCGTTTACAGTCAGACACTTTTCCACTGCACCTAGCCTCATAATAGACTGATAATGTAAAATATTGCTCTCTATTATAAAGCCAAGTTACTTACCAATTTAAATATTCTTTATTGTACTAAAAAAAACATATGAGCAACAACATTAAAAAAAAAGTAGCACACAAAGGTGGACTTATCCCTACAAGAGATCTCTTCCAGCCAACCTATGGTAGTGGATGAGTTTTTAAGCAGCGGGTAAGAATATAGTACAATCTACATTACATAAAAAATAAATTATTATTTTTATATATATTTTTTAATCTACATAACATATATATGGATGTTTAAAAACAAATTTTCTTAAAATTAATTTATCAAACAAAATATAAATTTTTATTTATTGTACAAGCGAGAGTTGTGGGTTCGATCCCCAGTCGGGGGAGAGATTATATTTTAAATTACTTTCTTTCCGTTTTGCTAGACAAAGCGTGGCATACACCACACAACAACACACAAAGCTTCAAGAACTCGGCGGAAAGTGAGGGGGCGGAGAGTCTTAACAGTAGATTCTCTCTGCTTTCGGTAAACAACGCTGCAAAAAAGCGTATAAAGATTTTTTCACTTAAAATGATCTCAGCTCGCCTATCGTGTTCCGACGACCACGAGACATGTCCACTTTAAATAATATCAACGTATTTATCAGGCGTTATTAATCACGAATGATATTTATTTGGAGCGTTCGTTAAGGCGGCTAATTGCTGCGTCTCCGTCCTAGCCTCCAACCATAAATTATATTATGTCCCAAGATACAGGTTGAAGCGACTTTTTCTAATCGTGTATATTTTAGAATGGTCAATATTAAGCTTATGTTGATTTACCATCTAATTTTCATGATACTACGTGTTAGCTGGTGGAACCTAGCGCCGCGCTTTATTTGTTTACTGGAGTTTACATTCAAACTTTGTGTGACTGCGCTATGAAGGTCTCATTAAAATAATTGTGATTATATTGTCTAATACTGAAAATTACATGGTGTATCAGATAGGTAATAAAATAATCCACAGCGCTTTAAAAAACATGTAGGCTTAATTCTAGTTACGAATATAACAATCGTAACGAAATCTTCAACAATTACAATAAATTATATCCCACTTTCAATAATCGCTAGAGCTTTTAAGTTGCGTCGCTTCCTCTTAACTTCTCGGGTTGCCGACGTCATTAGTTTTGTTTCTTGTAGTCAACTCCAGTGGCTGGGTGTCTCTAGAATTAGTTAATGAACTGACGGAACAGTACCCGCGCTCGACGCTGCTGGCTGCACTGTCGTGACATCATAGGATATTCAAAACGTCGCTTTGAAGAATACACTGGATATCGTCTTATTAATATTTATCAAAGCTTAAGTTGTTAATTAAGTTTTTATTATGTTATATTTAGAATTGAGACTACCACATCTTTACCACTCTCTCCGTCCGCCTTCTTAGGAATACACATAATGCACATACTTTTCCTACAAAATCCTATTGTTGGAAATTCCTTTTACTTTTCTTTTTTCTTTTTTCTCTAATTTCTTTACCATTCAAGCTGCTTGCTTGACTACGAAGTTCTTTGCCGACTGAGATCAGACGTGCCAAAAAAAACTACACCATTATAACCACTATGTGATTATACACATAATGCCAGTTATTGTTTTCATTATAATAAAGTATATATAATAATATTTGCATCGAAGATATTTTTTTTTAAATAAAGTTTAGGATAGAAAAGAAAATAAGCTATAATTTATGATATATTTACCTTTTGATGATGTGAAGATACGTTTGTTTTATTTGTATAAAACATATATAAAACATACATATATAAACCGAGTATTAAATTTCTATCATGGTAAAATAAAGAACAATATCGTTAACAATCTCTTAAAAATTTGCTTAAAATACGCTTATATTAAAATACTCGCTCTATATAGCTTTCTTTCAGTCCTCCGTCTACGAATGAAATTGTGGATGTATGTGAGATATTATGCTTAATACAAAGAAATCCATAAATAAAAGTTTAAAATAAAAATAGTACATTAGTTTAATATTGTCAACTTAAAAATAATGTTACAAATCTTTAATTTCGATAGTTAAATAAGTATCGATCATTGGTCCTTGTAGATTACAGGTACCAATACGATATTATTTAATTTCTTTGTGTATGTGTGTGTGTGTTTTTTAATATATTTTATTGTATTTATAAAAATTTTATCTTACGTTTCCAATTCCAATTCAATAATAATATGCTTTTACACACAGTTTAGTTCATCATATGGGCTTATATGTGTAAGAGGAGATCTCTTCCAAGTTCCAACCAACCTGTGGTGGTGAATGAGTTAGGTACTGAGTTATGTATACGTACATATATATATATATATATATATATATATATATATATATATATATATATATATATATATATATATATATATATATATATATATATATATGTATATATATATATATATATATATATATATATATATATATCTATATATATATGTAATATGATAAGCCGATATATTTAACACACAGTGTTTATATTTAGGTAGACCAATGTTTAAGTAGAAAGTTTTCACGATTTTTTTTCTTATTACTCGGCAGAATATGACGAATGTGTGTTATTGTTAATCCTATATAGTATGAACTATGTAGATATTTGCTATGTATAACTGTGCTATATATATATATATATATATATATATATAATATATATATATATATATATATATATATATATATATATATATATATATATATATATATGTATATGTTATATTTGGTATAAAAAAATATATAAGATTTTTTGTACGGTCAATATGTTACAAGATATACATAATTAAATAATTCTAGATCTGTAAATGACCTAACTGAACAAAAAGTCACACTTAGTTACGATTCTTTTCAGGTTTCAGATACTAACTTTAGTGAACTGCTGGTAAATTCTTGACGTTTAACAAATTATGCTGTTATCTATCTTAATTTTTTGAACTAGTGACACGCTCGCATCTTCGCCGCTAAAGTAAGCTGAATGGTGTTCATTTCGTTACAAACACAATGTACATGTTCAGTATACTCATATTTTCTCTAATATATATATATATATATATATATATATATATATATATATATATATATATATATATATATACATATATATATATATATATATATATATATATATATATATATATATATATATATATATATATATATATATATATCAGTCAGTGAAAGTCCCGTCAAAATCGGTTCAGCTGTTTCAGAGATTAACCGGAACTGGAAAATGGAGATTAACCGGAACCGGAAAATGCTATTTTGGTATATGAACCGTATATATTTTCAGATGCATGTTGTAAGTCGTATAACATCTAAAGTAAGTAAATAGGCAAGTCTATCTGACAGCTAATTAGCCAGTGAGCAAACTGTACTGTTTGACACCGCGCCGCTCTAACTTCCAGCTTTGCGACTTAGAAATGTAAATAGCGCTAAGGTTAGATTTGATTAAACCTTTAGAGTAAATTGTAATGATTTATTGTATACAATAATGTGATACTATTTTTATATACAATAGAATTATCACACTATCGGTTAATATTCCAGCGAGATTACCATGGTGTCGCTACACCATTACACATGTAATGATACAAAATGATATTAAATAAAAGTGAATATTATTTGGAATTAGCCAGCTTACTAACAAGCTATTAAAGGCAGTAGATTACAGGGATTATTTATATATAAAATAAAAATCTTCATTAAAAGTTGAACGTTTGAAATGAGTTGAAACTCGCCCTTAATTATGAAAAAGTCTGACTAGACTTAAACGCGGTAAGGCTTAATTGAGTGTAAATGTACTCGGTCATTACGTGAAATCTTTGCTACTCCTAATGAATTCCTCGGTAGTGTGCGACTCAAATAATTTATCAAGCCGTATGTTAACGCGGAACGGGGTCGCCCTAACGACCCAAGTTAGGTGTGGACTCTGGACATTTATTATTTAAACTAAGTCACTTCCATAATAGCCCTTAGGGTATGACGCGACACGGTCACCAACCGAAATTTGGGTGATCTGGACGTAAATTACACAGTGGCCTTTTGATCCGTTTCAATAGAACTAAAATTGTACGCTACAAATGTTCGTCTTTTTTATTTTCATATAGATTCATGGAAGGCGATAAACAAAAAGAAAAAGTATGTACAGTTTTAGCTTCCTTGTCCCACACTGTTTCCTTGTCCAAAATTATCTACCAACTACTTAAAAACGACAAAAAAACATCCATAAATATTGTTAGAATATCAATTTTAACAAATGAATTTAATTACTAAAATATATATATATATATATATATATATATATATATATATATATATATATATATATATATATATATATATATATATATATATATATATATATATATATATATATATATATATATATATATATATATATATATATATATATATATATATATATATATATATATATATATATGATTATCTTTATAGTTTTAACATTAATCAATTACATCTTTAGGTGGCCTGTCAATAAACAACAACGGAAATCATTTTATCACTTGTACAACACCAGGAGCTGGATCAAGGTTCTCCTTGAACCAGCTTCTGGTGTTGGCGGCGTGTAGCTAAACCTTGACAGTACAGCCGCAAGCCACGGACTGCATCATGCCCAAACGCTCACCTGAGAGGATAATAAAAATAAAATTGATTATGAATGAATATCATTTTATTTTTTCAGCTTTACGTTTTTTCCTGCATATCGTACTCCGCTCTCCAAATTCAGCCCAATATCTGAATTCAGATAGGCTTTGAAATCAATCTCTAAATCATACAGTAGATAAGAATCGCTATTACTACAACATAGTCAAGGTGTTTATATAATTTGAAATTGATATTAATTATTATATAATATAACTTACCAATACAAGCACGTGGGCCCTCGCCAAATGGCAAATATACATGCTTGTTACCTAAATCTAAATCTTCTGGGCTAAATCTTGTAGGGTGGAATTTGGCAGGGTTATTAAAGTACTTTGGGTCGTTTTGCATCGCTTGTATAGGAATGATTATTCGTACGCCCTCATCGATTGTCAACTGGAGATCCTTAAAAGTATATTTGCGGGTACACTTTCTTATCAAAAATCTAATAGGTGAGAATATTATTATTCCTTCATTAAGTGTCCATTGTAAATACGTCATTTTCTTAATTGTATCGTAGCTAAGTTTATTATTATATTTGTTTAACACTTTGTCTATCTCATCTTGCACTTTTTGTTGCACGTCGACGTTATATGAAAGCTGAAAGCATGTAATGTATAACTTGTAGCTGATGAGGAAGTTTCAAAACCCGCAACAAAAAATATAAACACTTGTGCTGCTAATAAGTCATCATCCATTTCAAGTGCGGCGATTTCTGGTGTGCTATCGGGATTCTCTCTTTCTATCGATTCCCCTGTTATTGTCCCCTTGCCTTTACACTCAAGTAAAATATAAATAAAGTCGTTTCTAGCAGAATATTGATAGTTTCTTTGCCTGAGGACTGTATTCACTAACGAGAATAAGCTTTTTTCCATCCGGCCTGTACGTTTTAAATGCTTAAATACCTGGGGCGCTATTTCTTTTACATCAAAAGTAACATGTCTTTGAATCCAAATTTGAATATTGTAGCTCCAATTTTACGAAAAGCAGATTTCTCGATATTTAATGTGTCAGCATCTAGTCCAAAATCTGTGGTGTAGCGAGCCATAATGTCCCGAGCATCTATCTCATGACCAGCCACGTCTGCGGCATTCACCCGTTCTTGTAAGCGTTCCGCACGTTCCACAATTAAGGAAAACATAGCCTTGAGCTTATCGGTGCTGAAAGTAATCACCACGTATCACCATCCACAGTAAACAAGTTCTTAAGGAGAGGTTCTACCGCAACATTTTTGTGTTGAAGGCCACGTGCATAGAAAAACATAAAATCTGCCGTAAGTACTTGCTTCACGGTTTCTGGGCATCTAATTATGAGTTGAGGATTTGATGCTCTATAGAAGCCTACAATTTTCTTAGGATATTTCCAATATATTTTAACTGAGTTACACTTTGTTGCAAAATGAAATTTTTCAAGTTATTGCCAAAGAATGGTATAGGTTTATCATGTTTGACGCCTCTGTGCTCCCAATATTTATGATTTCTAATTTCATAAACATAAAGTGCTACTTTTACTAATAATAATGCTATTGTTATCATTCTCGTAAAAAAAATAATTTTCTTATATATTAAATAACGTAAGAAATACATAATAGATAAAGATAAATGTAATTATTAGCGTAATTTATAACAAAACATTGTAACGTAATATGTAGGTATTGAGAATAACAGAACTGTTAAACTAAACTGTTAAATCAGAAATACAGCTGTCAAAATCACATTTTTGCCAAATGGTGTTTCCGTCGTAAACAGGTAAACTAACAAATTATTTGATATGTGCTTGATATAGAATATATTACTAAAATCTAGCAACAATGATCTTCAGGAAAAATATTTTATTAATACCTTGATATATTTTAAGAAACAATAGGGTAATGACTACTCATTGCACACACACACTTTACACACTTTATATAACAATGTTGAATTATAAAGTAACACCCCGTTTAAAAATGTATTATTAAAAATATGTCTTTATATAAACATTATGAATTATTAAGGCTCTACTTTATATATATATATATATATATATATATATATATATATATATATATATATATATATATATATATATATATATATATATATATATATATATATATATTTATCACTTTTAAACGATCAATCTCCTTCGTATTAATAACTTAGCCAACTTTATTATAATATATTTTTTAGTCAATACATATACACAATAACTTACTTAAAAATTACTTGAAACAATAACATAATTCCCAATATCACAATATCGGATAAACGAAATATAGTAAGGATATGGTATAAAGCCGAATGGCTTTCTATCGTATTTGGTAAAGTGGTAAATATCGATATAACCATTGTTGTGGAGGATAGCGATCGAGACCTTTCCGATCACGCACCCGCGATATAACTTGTAAAGCTTTATTACAATATATATCAAATGAATTATCTTCTAATGTAAATAAACTACATTCTACAATTTTTATGAACATTTTAAATTGTTTATGCCATGCATAGCAGGGAAGGTTATAAATATATATATAAATATATAATATATATATATATATATATATATATATATATATATATATATATATATATATATATATATATATATATATATATATATATATATATATATATATATATATATATATATATATATATATATATATATATATATATATATATATATATATATATATATATATATAATATATATATATATATATATATATATATATATATATATATATATATATATATATATATATATATATATATATATATATATATATATATATATATAGATAGGGTATGTATATTATTACCAGCGCTTCGTGTTCACTAGACACTGGTGAATATTACAATATCACACCTAGAGCGGGAGTGTTGGTACTTCAGAAAATACTTACGCACATCTCGAGCAACTCATAGCTAATTAGAATTTCAAGATGTTTTGATCGTATCTAAAGGAAGTGCGGCAATATTTTGTTTGCTTATTAATTTATGACAGATCAGTTTATGTATTTTGTGATATAATTTACTGTATTACAGAAAAATAACATCAAATATATATGTAGAGGTGTTATGTTGATACGTTTACTTTACAAAATTATTTTTAATGTAAATCTAGCGTCCATTTAAAATATTATCTTTGTCTAAGAAGCTGTACGTTCAAAGTACACTGTGTTTAGTTTAAACATATTCACCTCTCCAAAAGCATGCTATTGATTTACATGCTATTATTGATTTTTGATTTTTGGCCAGGCACTTGGACAAAAAGAAAATAAATATCTAACATCGGAGAGAATAAGAGGCTGTAGTGATATAACTAGTAGGTATTTTTATACAGGACACATTTTGATTAATATACATACTCAACTAGATATACTATATGGAGAATATACTTCTCTATAGCTGAATTATGACATGTATTCAAAATATTTTATCTATATATATATATATATATATATATATATATATATATATATATATATATATATATATATATATATATATATATATATATATATATATATATACATACGCACTATATATATATATATATAACTCCACGCAAACGAAATTACGCTACAATTCGTATACATATAATATTGTTTTCATTATTAAGTGACCGACAGACAAATAGAAAACATAGCGGATACATACTTGATATTTGCTATGAAATATATTTGCAGTATAGTAAAGGGGACCACTAACAGAGGAATTCACGAAATCACTAAGAAAACAAAAAAATATTAGTCAAGTGCGAGTAGTAATCGCGCACCGAGGGTTCCGTACCTATTTCATGATTGTAGGTATTCCGCTAACTAAACATTTTAATTTTGTTTAATTTTTATTTGTTGTTATAGCGGCAACGGACATACATAATTCCAGCTTTCTAATTATCACGGTTTACGTGATACAGCCTAGTGACAGACAGACAGACGGACAGACAGACAGCGGAGGCTATAAAATAAGATCCCGTTTTTACCTTTTAGGTACGGAACCCTAAAAAAGATATGATTTTACATTTTAAAGTCCAAAATAAACGAAACTAAGTGCTATAATTAACAATTAATTGATAACCATTCAGATTTATTCCTTCATAAATTATGACGGGTTATTATTTTAAAATTAACTTTGCAATAAGTGAAGGGGAAATGTTCAAAATAACTGTGACTTATCGCCAAACACTTATTATTGAAACTTGCAATATGTGCCACATACTATTGGAAGCGCTCTTAATTGATTATGACAATACAATTTTCATAACAATACGTTCAATCCCTTAAAAGCTTAACGTAATCGCGACGCTTCATGCAAATTGAAGCGATTTTATTCCAATTTCAGTAATGCGTATCGGATTTACATTGTATTGCTTATTACGTCAAAAGAAAATTTCACAATATAAACAGAACAAGAAAAAACTTTAAAATAAATATGTAAATTATTAACTTTAAGCATTATTTATGGCTCCAGCTACTTAATTTGACGTACGTAAGTCTTGCCAAAGTCAGTATACAGTTTTATATTTGTAATTATAATTTATATAATAAGACTAAGGAAACGCCTCTTAATAAGGCGGATAGTACTTTGTTGATGGCTGCCATTCCTCACGCGCAACTATACGCAAATATAGGCATAAAGTAAATAACTGTTTATATTATCATTAAATGAAATAAATCAAAAACTATCGACACAAAACTTAAATATATAAGAAATATTGATCTTGTATCCATTTTCCAAAATGTCCACACATACTTACCCGTACCTTCTTACATATAATATAGCGAGATAGCTTCCCAAGCGTTACAAGGCATTGAAGAAATCCCATCTTTCCATTTGAAGAGGTCGCATCTATTTTGTGTACAGACAGAAACACAAAGTTTTTATACACGCTTTAATTCAATTGTGTTCTTTATTATTTATAACTGTAAGACACAGAATCGTTTAAATGGTTTCCGTTTTAGGTGGAAAGGTCACACGTATACATATAAGATGTAAAATGTTATTCAAATGCGTTAAAAGCTCAATATATTTACTAACACTTCGACGCTATTACGTGCTTGGTGTCGGATCGCGGGAAGGCGGAACATCTTGCACGATACCTTGAAATATTTAATGTCTAGGACTTTTCTAAGTGGCTTTTAAACACACTTGCCAACGCCTTTTAAAGACTTCTATAATTAAAAATGTAAAGGAATATTATAAAAAGGGTGTTTGTTATTAGTTCTTGGTTTCACAAATACATGCATACATATATCGTTTACTTGGAATAGGGGGTTCCTTGTGTTGTGATTTAATTTAATTTTTTTTTATTACATTGTAATCAATTTGTGTGACAATAGTGATATATCGTTAAGAAATTTCTGATAATTTTGCAAACATTTAAAAAAAAATAAAGAAAAATTACCTTATAACGTGTTACTATGGATAATGGATATGGATGAATTTATAATAGGACTCTTGTTTCAAGAACAGCACTTGTTCTATATATTTAAGAGGGGCATATAAGGAAAATCTATATCCAGGAAGACCTTGGATAGTCGCAGCTTAAATTAGTTCTTTGGTATTTGCAAAGCGATCCCGACCCCAAAGTTTGAATAGCAAGTCACTGAGCCGGGCTAAATCATTGTCGCCAACGCTACGCCACTTCGGACGCCTAATTACGAAAGTGTCATGAAGACGCGTCCGCATTCCACTGCTGAGATTTAGTTACGCTGAGATTTACTTCTTGACTTTAATTTTTTTATATGGAAATGAGATTTTTAATTTTCTCCTATTTCCTTAGGAACGACATTAGAGGCAATTTTTTTCTAATTAAATAATAGCGAATTGAAATTCAAACATTTTTTTTTATTTTATTTATTATTTTATAAGATAGTATAATGTTAACCAAAACATACTGCGTACAACTTATTGTCGCATGTTATCTATTCAATATATGAAATATAGAGCTTCTAAAGCCTTTCTAATCATTTCTTCTACTAAAACCTCTTGACGACACAGCAAGTAAATTAAAAAATTAAACAAAATCTATAAATACTAATAAGTTTTTCTAACTCCATATTATCTTCTATAAAATAAGGAGTTTTAGTTGCAAATATATGTAATTAAGAATTTGCTGCACACTGAAGAATTTACCTTTCGAGTATGCGCCACGAACTTTGCTTTTGTCAACTGAATACACAGGAGCTTTGCGAATGTGGTGGACTCGCAAATATGTCAGTATTTTAAGCTTAATATGTCAAATATTTCTGTTATAGCTAGTTAAAGTCAAGGAAATTCTGTATAGAAACCTAGGACATTAATTATGGTTGTGTACGACGGTTGTGAGTCTAGGTTCAAATCTTAATTTTAAAGTAGAAATCACGGAACCAATTAGGAACCGTTTTTGATTAAAATAAAGTGTTGCGTTAAGTTTCACCATTCAGCCGTAATGTCCATTTAATTGATGATCATACGAACATACTTATGTTTAAGATGCAAGAATAATTCTATATGATTTTTAAAGTGTTAATCCACATAAAACACATAAAAATTGGTATACAGCAGAACTTGAACCCGCCATTTATGGAAACCGTCCAAGCGCTCTGACAACTAAGCCATCTTCGCCGTTCTTCATCACGCTGCGTCAAAATTTTTGTGTTAACAATTGCTTTATAATATAATCTTTTTTGATCTATAAGTATAAGAATAATATTAAATTCATAATATCTTGAAACGTGACAGCTTTTTAATTCTTACATAGTCAATTCATATAACAGGATTATATATACATATCTATGTGAAGCTAAATTGTATTAAAACTCCGTTTACGACCGTTTTACCACGAGACTTTTCAAATTAATTAATACATATAGTCATTAGATCGTCATATTTAGAAATTTGAAGAAACCTTATTTAAATATTTGTAATAATTTAGGTGAACTTTTATTTTAACAAAATAGTAAAAAATCATTTTCATTCTTCAGTTCACTTCAGTTCAGTTCTATAATTATGACGTTTCTAGCGTGTATACTTCTTCTCATACACTTTAAGACCGTGTGTTTCGAACGGTTTAAATGAAAGTTTTGTCTTGAATATTTGCTTTACTTAGAGTTTTATAGTATACTACACCTGAAATAGGTGTAGTATACGAGTATATTTTAATTAAACTTAAATATATTTGGTAGATATTACTTTTTCCCGATTTATAATATGATTGAGTTATGTGATATATAAAAATATATATATATATATATATATATATATATATATATATATATATGTATATATATATATCTATATATATATATACATACATATATATATATATATATATATATATATATATATATATATATATATATATATATATATATATATATATATATACATATATGGTCAATGTAATATGGTAAATGGTATTGAAATATTAATAATTTATTCAATTTATATTACATGTTGAGTGGTAGATCTCGACGCCGCGCTTTGTCTTGTGACTAGAGCGCAGAAAATTCTCGCCAGTCTTTTCCAATTTCCTCCCAATGTTGTACTATGAGCTTACACACTACGTACTCTTAGCTTATCCTGGTATATGAAAGAAACAGTGTCCTTTGTATACTTACTTATAATATATATAATTCTATATTATAATATATAGTATAGAAAAAATACTATCATTTTTATTAATTTGAATATGACGAAAAATATAAAACCAATGACGTTATATGAATTGAAACTCATTTATTTATATTTGATAGCTTCCTTATAACGAAAAAGTATCGATCAAGTGCGATTTGAACTCTCGCACTGAGTGTTCTATACCAATTCCATGATTGCAGGTCAACGGGAAGTGGAATTTATAAAAGTTTGTCAATTTCAATTTGCGGGAGGTATATAAAAAAAACCAGTTTGTGTCCAATATTTTTATGTGATGATACGGTAAGTTCTAAATTACTTTTATATTCTTTAATTTTTAGTCAACGGAAAGGTTGAACCCTATATATAGGCTTTGACTTCGTGGCAAATTTTATACAAAATCTTATGAATGAAAAAAATGATCGATTTCTTGATTATTCAATCACTCAGATTTATTATTCAATCACTCAGACTCAGATTCATGACTCAGAAGTTTAATGCAGTCTGTAGATAATCGTCTTGGCATACGGACAGGCACACGGACGGATTCCATCAGGATTCCATTTTTTCCTTTTGATATACGGAACTCTAAAAATGGCAATTTTCATATAAGTAGAGTAATGAACAGTAACCGTAATGGCTACATTATTATTCCTTTAATGGGTCATACTGAGAATCTATGGAGTCTTAAATTGATGTATAAAATGAAAGGAAAATGTAATTTTAAATTTGTGGTCTCTTAATTGTGTTTTAATATTTGAGCTTTTAGAAGAAGTGCTTAATTATTATATTATTTCTTATATTGGACTTTACATATTGTATTGACATTTGAAATACTCTATATTGGGCAGTGAAGCTCCTGTTTTTACGAAAACTGTACTTTACTACTAGTGTTTCTTGAAATTCTAATGTCACCGCTACAGATGTGACCTATTTCTGTTTAAAAAATGATAGCTATGTATAGCTAAATGTAAAGCTGGACACATAGTATCAATAAATTATCTGTAAGTAATAAATTTATCAGTAAAGCTCAAACGGCCAGGTATAAAAGCTATTTGCATCAAGCTCTCGATAATGATGCTTTTTTATGCTGGACAAGATAAATAGAGCCTCAATGCCTCGTCTAAGCAATGATAACTAAAAGGCAATTAAATTCTGCACCATCGAATAGTACTTGCGGCGAAATCAATTAAGCGACCCTTGGGGATTCCTTTACAATTTCTGATGAAAACATCTAAAGTTGTGAACCTCTTGGGTTAAAATACATTAGTTGTACTACTACTGTAATAGTCTAATTATTATTATTAGCCAACCTTAAATAAAATTGTTTTTCGATTATTATCAGTCAATTTTTTGTGCAAATATTACGATTTGTGAATATGCATAAATACACTGTAAATATAAAAATGTACTTATATATTAATCACTGTAGATATTGTTAAAGCTACTAAGAGATTATCATTGCTGTTATTGCAAGAACATCATCACTGGACTTTTCAAAGCTCACATCAGGCTCTATTTTGGACTCTGCTTTATAGGTTGTTTTTTATTGGAGAGACAAGGCAAACGAGCGTTCGGGTTACCTGATGGTGGGCGACCACCGCCCACGACCCCGTGAGACACCAGACCTGTGCCAATAACTATACATTTTTTTAAAGCTTAATGGGTGAAAAACTGTAACGAAAGTAACTTATTAATTAATCACTAGATTTTTATTTTTTAAAGATGTCATTTTATTATCTTACCAGTTACGTGCATTGTTATATAAAAATAATACGTTTCTTTCATATTGCGTATTGGTTAAATAAAAATTACTTATTTCCAGAAATCGGAATCGAACCCGTTACTATCGTGGTTGCAGTAAACATTGTCCCACTGCGTCACAGTGACACACAGACAACAGTTGTACCTTAATTTATATTTAATGTATGCAATCATAAACAAAATATAGAATATAGATAAAAGGAAGTAGAATATTTATCCTAATATAAAAATTCACTGAGGTGTCATATCCGAACTTAATTTCATACATCTTCTCCAAGAAACTAGTAACATTTTAACTACAAGCAGTAGTTGCAAGTTATCGCGAACACCACTTTGACAAGTTTCAGTTTAGTCGGCTCCATTAGGCAAGTAATTCATTTAGTAAACCAATGCTAATACTAAAATTGGATGTGTGCTCGCGTAATATTATTTCCTTCCTCTTGATAAGTATCAATTTCTAGCTTTATATGGTAATATAAATTGTTTGTTGTAACATGTCCTTAAAATAGACTTGACTGCTGGCTGAACGAAATTACTGAAATTATTCGGATAAGAAAGTTACTTATGTCTTTTTTAGCTTTACGCTTTATATTCACGCATATTGCAGTGTAGGTAGAGATAGCTTAGTGTTATGACACTCCGCTCCCCGCTTTTCGGCTGATATCGAGACAGCTGCGACAGCGTTAACTTACTTGAGTGTCTCACATGAGAGTACTATATATAAGAATGGAATCCACGACCAGCGCATTTACAGCCACGATGAAAGATGATGTCCCACTGCGCCACGACGGCCTAAAAAGTTTGAAGAGAGATTATGTATTTATATTTCATACAAGTGGACGCTATCCGTTTTCAAGGAGATTCATGATATTATGTTCCACGTGTAGGTGTTGACATGACAACGAAAATTGCTCATCAGGCTCAACAACAGTTACAAAAGAACCATTTTCTGATTATTTATACTTTAGATATTCTATTGTGCTTCTCTATCAGGTGTTCGGGGTTCCTGATATTTATTATATAGTATTTTTTGTTACGGCAGCTATTATTTCATATAATTCTGGTATGCTAGTCTCTAAAATCTAGATCCTGCACTGATATAACAAATATACAAGAAAAAAAATATCATTTAAATGAGTCGAGTAGATCCGTAGATGTGCGTGTACAAACAGATAAACAATTTAAAAATTGTAAGTTCATATTCTATTAGTGTTTACATTACCCTGCATGATATTTCCGTAAATATATTCAATATACAGACACAATTTTTATTTTATTATATTTATATATATATATATATATATATATATATATATATATATATATATATATATATATATATATATATATATATATATATATAATAAAATGCAGTATGAATAGTAATAGATACCAGTTTTGCGAATTCATTTAAAAGTTATAGCAAAAAAACGTAATCGATTAGGATTTTATTTAACTAATCTTTTTCGATAATCGAATCGATAATCGAATCGAATAATCGATTTTATTTAACTAACTAAAATACAAAGCCAAAACCGCTAAACGGCTTTATTATACTTTTGTGTAGGCTGAATAATTTCAGTTGAAATCTATTGTAATATCATTGCTTAAAATAAAATAATTCAAATTTAGTAGCTCGCTAAGGCAAAATCTATTGTGTGTGCAATTTCTTAAGCTAAGAAACTGATTAATTGTTATACAAATATATACACACATATAAATACATACATTTAATATTACAATATTAAATACGTTTTTAATATATACAAAATTGTACACTGATAAATTAAATGAGACGGTCAACACATGGTGGTTCATGCCCATCCCTTTTTCGCTATCCCTTTTGATTGGGATTAATCAGCAATAATCCCTTAGTAATACCATTTCCTTCCAATAGCTTAAACTTTACTTTTGTCATTATCTAATTATATTGAAAGCTTGTTTTAGTAAATAAACATGTATTAGTAAATAATTTCATTGTGTGAGTAAACGGATGGTTGTGGGTTCGATGCCCTCCCGGAGGAGTATTATTATTTGAGATAAGATAAGGTGCGGCGTGAAGGAAAATTGAAGAAAGCTTGACTTTAAGCTTTCTGCCTCAAATGCTATAAGCAGGACGCAGTGTGTAATTGAGATTGACTTTTGATTTATTGAGAAACTGTGTGACAGAGAGTCAGAGAAAGAGAGAGAGAGAGAGTGATCTGTGTAAGGTGAATTTACCTCTTTATTCGTATTTTTAATAAAATTGTAAAGGATTATATTCATATATATATATTAAATGCCAGATAAGTATAATATGGATATATACATATATATATATATATATATATATATATATATATATATATATATATATATATATATATATATATATATATATATATATATATATATATAATATTAAATAATTGCAAGTTACTCATATACACGGTGTCATTTTCCTTGTTGTTAAAGTAAATTATATAAATTTATACGCTTAAAGAGAAGTTAAAATACAGTAACAAATACAATATTTTCGTGTATTTTTTGCAATGAACTGCTCATGTTGCAGGGACAGAGGGACCTAGTGTTAAAGCACTCTGTTCTCTACTTTCCATTAAATTTTCGAGATATGGCGTGCTTAGTGGCAAAACTCAATACTGCGCTTTGTCTTCTTACTGCAGCGAGGAAATAAAATTATTCATTAATTTGAGTGAGAATCGAACCTACAACCATCGAGTTTAAAGTCAGGCCCTGTGTCGTTGCATCACGACAGACTTGTGAAATTTAAAGCATTTAATTTGTTTTGGTAAGTGCTTTGTACTAAGGCATTCGTGTGCTACAAATATTTGTTTGTAGCGTTGCATACAATATATTAACATTTTATAAATATTATATTTATGTGTTTAAGAAATTTCTAATTAAAAATATAATAAATAAAACTAGTATTTATTCGAAGCATTTTATAATTTAAATATTGTGTTAGGGGAAAATAGTTGGCCTTTTCTCGGACCAATTAGTTTACACCCCTAATAACTAAAATTTCACTAGAATTAATTACTAACCAATTATAATTAATACGTACTAAGAACTAAAGTTTATTCACTTATCCTTTATATAATAAATCTTATCTAAGGCAATTTCACACTAATTAAAAATATGTTAATTAAAATATTTGTTAAAATAAACTTTTTCATTACAAGTACATATTATAATGGAGTAGATTATATATTATGAAAACACTCGACATCACATTTCATCAAATTTTCTATTAGAAAGAATACTCTAGCCTTAAGCTTTTTCATCAAAATTTTGTGCTTTCTTTACTTATTGTTGGCTTACCAGCTTACTGCTGTCATTTTCAGTATTTTGCGGAATAAACCATACAAACCCGATATGGTTAAGTTATTCTATACTACCACAATATCGACACATAGCTTGAGTGATGGTTTAAAATTTAAATTCAAATATTCTTTATTAAAATAGACTTATGCAAGTATTTTTGTGAGTTAGTTTAATTTAGTTATATAAAATGTGTATATATATATATATATATATATATATATATATATATATATATATATATATATATATATATATATATATATATATATATATATATATATATAAAAATACATAATAAAAAAGCTACAAAAAAGATCAAACACAAACGTAAAAAAAAACAGTATTTCAATAATATAGTTTTGATTCGCTTAAAAATTAGACATAAGACTTATAGCCGTAGTGACGTCAATATGTCGGCAATCGTCGTGGTATTTACGTAGTTAGCCTTCAAGAACGTGTTTAGTCCTATATAGACGTACACGCGTGCTTGATAACTTTAACTAATAATTAAATAAAAAATATATTATATGAAATATAATATAATGTGGGTGGTATTAATTTTGGCTGGTTTATTTGTGGGTATGTATGAATGTTATCATATAACAATTTAAGAATTTAAAAAATATTATGTTCAATATTTTTATGTATATTGTATATATACATATACATACATACACATGTTCATATATGTATATACACATTTATTAAAACATTAGAGAACACTGAACTGAACTGAACTGTCAGATATAAAAAGAACAATGAAAAATTTATATTTCATCAAAACAAGTGTGATAAATTCTTTATTTTTTTATTTTGAGCTCCGTCACTTGGCCCGCTATGTCTGGAGAGCAGAGTGTCTTGACACTACATTTCCCACTTATCCTACCATATGCGGAAAATAATATTTAATTAATATTTAAATCTATACAGTATGAGAAGGTTCATACGTGTACGTGTACATACTATGTAGATAATAATTATAACTATGATATTATTTATTTACAAAAGATAAGTATAATTTTAGCGGCATCTGGACAAACATTTTCAACGGATGAACTGGAACAATTCATATTAGATGCAATACGGGTAAGCTATATACATATTACACTGTACGCTATAGATTTAGTTAGTAATGTTTACTATTTAATAAATGCTTGCTTACAAACAAAAATAAATCATCAAGTATTATATATATATATATATATATATATATATATATATATATATATATATATATATATATATATATATATTAGCTTCTGCTACATATATAGTATATATTATATGCTGATGCGAGACTGAGTCGAGTGATACGAATTTTGTATAACTTTCTTAAAGCGAAGCTTAAAAAGACATTTTAAGTGGTGATTAATTTGATATTTATATTTTAAGAAAAATGAAACAATAAATTTCGATTTTGAAAATTACAAAGGAGAGCCTTGTGCGCCGTATGCATCGACTAAGCCAGATTTTACATCCTTGGGACGCAGAACAAGTGAAACAAGTGAGAATCAAATTTTTTTTTAGTACAATTACAGTATTTACTTACATACATACTTAAATAATAATTATTAAAATGTATTAAATTAAAGTATTTGTACATAATGTAGAGCATAAGGTCGCCTATCCAAGACGTTTTTGCAATTTTAGCATGCATTTTGTTATTGTAAAGTTTTAATTTTTAGCATTTCTTAACGTGAGTATATTTCTTCCTTTATTGATTACATTTTATAATTTAGAATGTCTGGAGTACATCTGGGAAATGGAAGATAGAGAAAAAGAGATTCAGACTATGGAAATATGTAAGTGTTGTAAAAATGTATATAATATTTATTTACATCTGAGCTTTTATAAACTTTCAAGTTTATAAAAAAATATCATATAAAAGCTTTTTATGGGATTTTTTAAATGAATATTATATAATAATATGTTTCTTTACACGTTTTAGGTCGGCTTTTTATTATAAGTCAAATTCAAAAGGGTATCATTCCGGAATTTCTGTTCGTAATCAATTCACCTGTCATATTTGGTGGACGGGCAGCGTCTCCGGCTGAATTTCCACATATGGTGGGTATTATAGTTTAATAATAAATCAGCCAGGTCTACTGAGTATTTTTATTCTTAATATTTTTACACATACTAAGCTATATGATATGTAAAAAAAATATGTATTATTTTATTTAGAAATTTGTTTACTAAAGTTTAGATACGTTTACATTAGGGCGCTATCGGATGGAAGGCAAAAAATGAGACAAAAAAATGGATTTTCAAATGCGGGGGAACTTTAATTAGTAAGAACTTCTTATTGACAGCCGCACATTGTTCTAAAATATCACTAAGAAAAGCACTGGATGTCGTCCAAATGCAGCCTGAAGTTGTACGTCTTGGAGTTGAAAACATTGCAGATGACCAGGTTATATTATTTTTTTATATATAGCTTATTGGTTTCATGTCTTAGTAAGGAAGGTAGCTATTGTAATTAAATTGAAAAACTATATGGATAAATACTACCTAAAATAAAAGTATATGTTGTGTGTGTTTGTAGTAGTCTTTAGTTTAAAAAACATTAGTGTCGAGTTCACTCAACATTCAACGTTTTGAATTTACCTTGCTATATGCGGGATAAATCGTGAAGCTGAAAATATTCATTCTTAGATTTCGGTTGACATACGAATGAAGTTAAGATTCTTAATATAAAAATTTGAAAGTCAAAAAAGCAATATAATATAGAAACTAGTGATAAGTATATATAATAGAAAAAAACAGCAAGGGAAAAAGTAGCTTGGTAGTTTCCAAGTAGTAGATTAATTTAATTTTAGATTTTATTTTAATTTTGTCCTTTTTACAGTTCAAAATTCACGGCGATGCCTTAGATGTAATGATTAAGAGATTTATAGTACACCCGCAATACGCTCCACCTAAAAAATATAACGATATTGCTCTCATAGAGTTAGAGAAAGGCGTTCAGTTTAAGACTAATATTCATCCAGCGTGCCTTTGGACGGATCCTGTGCATCATCAACTTGGTCAAAAAGGGACACTTACTGGTTGGGGGTATACTGAGAAAGGTATTATTGATATACTTTTTTTATATATTAAGGTGATGATGTGATGAAAATGGCGCAGTGTTGCAGCGTTTGATTGTGAAC
Organism: Dione juno; assembly: GCA_037127375.1. Taxonomy (NCBI): domain Eukaryota; kingdom Metazoa; phylum Arthropoda; class Insecta; order Lepidoptera; family Nymphalidae; genus Dione; species Dione juno. Next base: position 1,597,084 of record JAXRJS010000068.1, read on the forward strand.
GGGATGTTTTGAGGAAAAAAGGAGGGAGGTCACTTATTAACTTATTTTTCCGTTCCGTTTCCTGTTTATTGCGGTTTCTTCATTTTCTGCCTTTAGAGATATGATATATTGTACGGTTGTAGGAACTAAATAATATAAAGCATGCTAATATAATAATAAGCATTAAGACCATCGTGGCGCAGCGGCACAGTGACTGGCTGTGGGTTCGGTTCCCACTCAGATAGAATGAATTATTTCATTTCCTCGCTTTGGTAACAAGACGAAGCGCGTCGTTGAATTCCGCCACTCAACACACAATGTCTAGGAATTGGGCGAGCAATATAAATTTTGCATATACTCGTGTTTTATATATAAATTTATTTAGGTTATCCAGAAGACACGTTGCAGGCAGCTGTTGTTGACTTTATAAAAAATGACCAATGTGATCAGATGCTGTTTAACTATCGCAATAGGAACTGGAGAGGATTCAACTCAAATCAGATGTGCGCCGGAGTTCTAGATGGGGGTGTCGATACTTGCCAGGTACTTTGAAATACTTACATTTAACATATGCATTTTCGATATATTTGGAACATATTTGGAAAAAAATACTTGGAAAGAAACTTATAAAAATTTTAACGCAGTGGAATTTGAACACGTGCTTCATGGAAACGCTCCAAGCGCTCTGGCAACTAAGCCATAAACCATAAGCCAGAAGTATTGCGTAATGGGACAGGAACTGACTGTAAATACTATAGGTTCGATCGATACCAACTACATAATAATTACATATAAATATTTTTTATTCTGCCGTCCTGGTACACATCGTAGTATTGGATTTCTTAATACGCTACGTGATTTTTACAACTTATTACGTTGCTGGCACCTCTTGTGTGTGACGAATGTCGAATAAGAACAAAAATATAAACAACAAAAACTATAAAAATATTTAAAAACATAGCATTCTCAGTTCATATCATCATAATCTTTTGATAGCTGAAATTTGTTAAAATCTCGATAACAACTTAATAGATATAGCAAGCATATAAGAGTTTCGACGCAGTTTGATGCATATTGATGCATTTGATAAACGCATATTTTCGTATTATAATGCGTATTTTTTAAGATGTTCTTATACTCTTATGACGATCGATGTTTATTATTTAAATAGATTATATATACATAGATATTTAAATAGTCACCGACGGCTGTTATTTCTACTTCCTTCGTTTAAATATTTTAAATTATAAAAAAATACTTGGTTATTAAAACTGCATTATAAAAGTCTTTTTTATGATCATATTATTGCCTCAATATGTAATTTGATTAATACATTTACTTTATCAGCGGAATCGCCTGCAACGTGATATGAAAGTAACTTACATTGGTGTACACACCAACACAATTATAGTGTAGCTCTAGACTGAAGGTCCCGCTGAGTTTCTTGCGCCGGTTCTTCTCAGGTCTGAGGCATTAACTTTAGTGAACCGATGGTAATGTATTTGACGTCCAAAAAATTAGTCTTGTATTCTTATTTTTAATAAAATTATTTGTTTTTGAATGAAGAGTCTTCCTCGATAGATGGACTGCAGGTTGGATTTAAAAAGAATTCTTAATTTCGAACCAGTAGCTCTTGTGATTATAGCGTTCAATTAAATAAGGCTTTTTAACATTATTTTAAACGTCTTCCTTGTACTGGAAATATCGACGTATCCAATGACTCTTTAAGTCAATATGAGTTGTAAATTGGGCTTTAAATAAAACACAATTTCGAGTTAAACAAATTATATTATAAACGATCCCTTACAAAAATATATTCAAACAATATTATTAGATTTTACATATCTGGTTATTCTTCTTTGCTTGATTTCTCTTAGTTTGCTTAGTAAAATATACATATGCTGTCTTTGTCTATATATTACAATAAGATAGCAATATACTTGTACATTTATATATCAATTCAAACTACTAAACAAGGACTTATATAATATGTATAATATTCGTAAGTAAGAAGGCACCCTATATTTTTACAAGGCACTTATTATAAGGAATGATTTCTGGCTATCATAACATAATATTTGTATATATCACTTATTTTTATAAAAAACGCACAAAAGTGTACACAATCATAATTATAATGTAAACAAAAAGTACAACAAAAATGCTCTTATTCGATTTGAAAAACATCTAATAATTTAACAAATTAATTCATAAATTTCTTTTTATATGCCATTATGACATATAAAAATGACCATTACATAAAATACATAATAAAGCTAAACGGAGATTGATTGATACAAAGATAAAATTTAATATCTGACCACTAAGGTGGTCAGATATTAAATTTTAATTTTATTCTATGTTTTCTTGAGTATTTAAGATGTAACACGTGTGGAAATTAAGAAAATGTGTAAAGAATATTATTTACAATGTGTGAAATGCACCTTACTGAACTTCCTAAGTATTCGCGAGTACATTTTGAAGTTCCTCGTTCACGATACAATTGTATAGCATAAAATTGGACTAAACGCGATGATTTTGGTTGATGTCAAATAATTTTACTTTTGTTCCCTTTAAAAATATATTTTACTGAAACAATATAATAACGTTATGTACAATTAAATTGTTATTTTTATAAATACAGACAATATATATATATATATATATATATATATATATATATATATATATATATATATATATATATATATATATATATATATATATATATATATATATATATATATAGTAAACAGGAAATTATTTTGTTTATTCACATAACTAGTAATCACATAACAAATATAATAAATAGCTTCATACTGTATCCTGCATAAAGCAGGTCAACCAGAGGTAGAAAATGAAATAATGGAACCCAAAACCGTTGAGTTTACAGTCCACTGTGCCACTGCGCCAACGCCACTGTGCCACTGCGACGGCCTCTATATAATATATATGACTGATATATTCTATAACTATATGAAAGAAGTAAAAAGGCCCAAGTAAGAATCGAACCCATACCTACCGATGCAGAAGTCAAATCAGCGACCGTGATGTTATAAATGTGAATACGTATTCGGCTGTTTTCAGTGAAGCGCCTTTTTCCGCTTCAACACTTTATCCGATCATCATGAAATTCGACATAACGGACAACTTGTCTCATGAAGTCAGACGTAGGCCTTTGAATGTGATTGAACAACAACAAGAAATAAGTTTTATATTTAGATTATTATTTATGCGTCGATAATATATATATATATATATATATATATATATATATATATATATATATATATATATATATATATATATATATATATATATATATATATATATATATATATATATATATATATATATATATATATATATATATATATATATATATATATATATATATATGTATATATAAAACGGAAAATGCTACTGATTTTGTACTCATTTGTACAAGAGGTAGTTGTCGTAGCGTATTTGGCCAGTGGCCATCAGTTTTTGGCGAATATCGGTTCGATTTCCATACAGGGGAATGATTATATTTAATTTGTATTCATTTCCTAGCTATAATTAATTCCAATCGTAATATCTAGGAAATTAGACGGAACGATAAGCTTGTAACGTCTAGTTATCGCCTCCAAAAAGTAAATAAATTATTTATTGATCTGAGTGTACGCGTCAATCAAATCTAAATTTACCACAACAGAAAATAAAAAAAATTGTGCTGGAAAAGCAAAGCCTATTGTTATTATTATAGGGATTAATTTCATTTGAATATCTTGCGAGATAGCTGCCGTTGTATTTAATAATAAAATTGTATTATTAATCTAAAAGAGCAACCACTGAGTTTCTAGCTGGCTCTTCTTAACCGAACTGCCTTCATAACCGATGGTAGCGACATCTTCATTCGACGAATCAAAAGTGCTTGTAAAAGTCTATTAGAGTAAAGAAAATGTAGATTTTTTTTTATGAAATGTTAGGTTAAGTGAGTGCCTTAACACTAGGTTCTCTTACCTATCGTTTTATGCGAAAAAAAGTATGAAGCTAAAAAAAAACTGTAAACTATCTAACGCCTAATTGTATGATCTGAAGAAGTAAATTCGACATACTATTACTACTAAAATAAGTACCTAACGATGGCTTAATTTAAAATCAAAATTTACCTAGTTTCTATTAATAAAGAAGTAAATACGAGTCTCATACAATGTTTTTCACTTTACAGGGCGATTCAGGAGGTCCACTTCAAGTGAAAATTCCTTTAAAAACTGAGGGTAAAATGTATTGGGTACTGGGCGTTACGTCCTTTGGCGTGCAGTGTGGACGCAGAAATCAACCTGGCGTATACTCTAGGGTATCCAGTTTCATTGACTGGATAGAAGACACCGTTTGGGCTCCTGAAAATAAAACTGAAAATAATAAGCTCTTCAAGATGAGCGGAATGTAAGGTAAATAGTGTATTTACAGCAAGATCTCTCAACAAAAGTTAAACTTTAACAACTAACGTAAAATAAAAGCATGAGAAAAGCTATTAAATGTGTGTTGTTAAGTGTTTAGTTTTAATAACATGCTGGTTGATGAAATTTTTCGTCAATTCGTGTGACGATGTATGAGGCGTAATATTATCAAAAGATTCTAAGTAATAATAAAATAGTAAATATTGTAAGTTCTTTTTTTCTTTCTTTTTTAATATATTAGGAGGGTACCAAGGTAGGGGACATAGAGAGCCACGTTCCATGCTTCTCACTCGAATTCCTGATCCCGATGACCTAACACGCGAGCATGGCGTACGATTCAATAAATATATTATATATATGTTTGATAGCATTATTTCATTATAAGACAATTGTCATGTATATCTACGTCAGTATAAATATTTATATGTAGAATAATATATTAAGTACAATTTAATAGTGAAATTTATGATACTGTAACCCAAGGTATTAAGATGTTTATATTAGAAGTTGCAATAAGTGCGCTACAAAAATAAATTAGGACACGAACACATTTCAGTTTCTTAAATGAATGTTCGTATGGAGCAAGCGGGCAAAGCCGCATGTATAAAATAAGTTTATCATCGATTAAAATATATTTGTAAATTGCGTGAAAATTAAATATAAATGTCAAAAATCTTTCACCTTAAAATGTCATATTTAAAGTAAATATTATATTCTACTGTCAGTGTTGTGTAATTCTTTATCAAAACCAACAGATGTGACAATTCAAAGATTTATCGTCCAGCTCGAGTATATTTTTCGTATATTATAATATTTCCGACGTTGCTCTGTAAAATTGAAATATTAACTTCGACTCACAATATGTCCTGCATATCTTGAAAACTTGTGATACCGTATGCTACTTTAAAATTGTTTTTGACTTGGGAATAAAACTCAGGCACTTTTAGGTACAGAAAGCTTTAACCATTTTCTTACTTATGTATGTATGTACATTTTTTATATGATGTGCTCTTATGAACTCGATATGCTTGTTTCTTTTTCTTTAAGCTTTAAACAGCTTATTTACTGTTATTAATATTATGCTGCTAAAAGCTTGTCGTTTTATCTAAAAATAGAAAAACTTAATAAAGTGTGTGTAGTATAAGTAGATCTTTACGGTAATTACGAATTCAATTGAACAGAAATTGTCTGAGTGTCAAGATAAGGTTGCATACAATGAAATCCAGTGAAAACATGAGACTTTTTAATTTTTTTTATATTGTAGCTCGATACTTGGTTTTATTTCACACATTTTCGAATATTAAATCAGATAGCAGGTGTGTTTCCCTTTCTTTATAAACAAAGTAAACCGATTTCTGCCGTAAATATGATTCTTGACAGTTGTTTACTGTGTGACAGTTGTTCCTACCTGTACGTTAGTCTTCATATCTCGAAGGGTCCTTAGTCGGTTCTCAAAAATCACAAAAGGTCTAATCGGGAGTAGTGGCCGGCCACGTCACATTGTCCCTAATTGAGGTAACCTTTACTTATAAAAAAATTATGACAATGAAACAAAGCACATGAGAATATATAGGAATAAAGATAATAAAACTATATATATATCTTATAAAACTATATATATATATATATATATATATATATATATATATATATATATATATATATATATATATATATATATATATATATATATATATATATATATATAAAACTATATATATATCTTATCTTTTAAAAGGTAAAGGTAAAGGCATCTTTAAGGTAAGTTAAACTTCATTATAGATAAAAATAACAATTACTCAAATATAAAAAAAAATTGTGCATTTTATTTTTTTTTATCAAAACAATTCTCTAAAAATGAAACCGTACTAATACAATATGAAACCAAAAATTTAATTTTGATATAGTTGAACAAATTGAAAAACTTCCAATTATTTACTAATTGCTGTCGATCAAGCACAAAATAAAATTGAAAAAATAGTATAGTTTTTCGATCATTGAAATGTGGATAATTTTATCTAATAATACTTTCACGGCTTAAAATTGCATGGCTTTTTTTATAGTTCGTGTAACACAATGCACTCGTATATGTCTTACCGACTAAACAAGTAGTTTCCTCACGAACGTGTCGTAAAATGAAAACTACAAACAATAAAACTAGCCTTTGCCTTCGCAAGCGGATATCCAGAAGACATAGGCTTAAGGCGACTTCAGTTACACCGTAGTTTTTTTTTCAGAGGTTAAATTATTTTTAATGTGAATACTATAGTGGGGAAGTTGGCTCGAATTTCACGTAGGAAAGTATTTTTTACTTTGAGAGTGGTATACAATTTAAAAATTTGTATTGCTGGAAAAAAAAACTCTTAGATTAATTCTAAAATGTATTCTAAATTAAACTTTTTATATTTTCGATATAAAAAAAATATACTTTATCTAGACCCTGCGACTTGAAAGTAGCTGCTGGGTTCAACGTGGCACTTTGTCTTCCAGAACGAGAAAATAAAAAAAATGAATTCTCTCGAGTGGGGTCAATGTCCACAGACAAGACACTGTTCTACTCTCACCATTCCCACAATTTCTCATACAATTTACAGAAATTATAAATTAGAATACTTTCATTATTAGGGTGTGACATATATATGTATTTACTATATTTATATCAGGTTGAATTTCTACATTTTAACCCAGTGAATTGCCAGTCTCTTTATCAATAGCGTACTTCATAGGTGACATGTGAAAGATGCATAGAAGTAAAGAATAAATTTATCTACTGGTTAAAAATACGTATATAACATATCAGCTACTTAAATATATATATTAGATGAGATTTTAGTCTTTGATGCCTTAAAACCGATTTGAAGAAAGAAAAATTAATTAATATTTATTTTATTTTAAGCATTTAAATAAGTACAGTATGTTTACTGTAAAATCTTAATAATTTAATACTATATTAATACAATATACTTTCAACAATACAAGGGCTCAACAGTAACGTGACTATGTAAAGGGCGGCCAGCTTAAGAGTAATCTTCTATTTGAGGGAGCGATTTGTCTAGTAGACGGATAGACTAGATCCACCAAGTCAGCCTGATCCTCGGTCGGTTTGAGACGCACTCGCTTATTGCAATTACTGTACTGCGATGCAGTGGTTAGTGCTTAAGACTTTTTAAAATTTTTCAAGGATAATAATTATATTGCATTGTGTTTTATATAATAAAAGAATTTAGTTGGAAAATTATGATTCATTGTAAGTCATAGGTATAGATATCTGTTAGGAAAATATTTATATGTCAAGAGAGCTTAGATTTACAACAATGTGCAACAGCTAAATGTGCTTTTTCTTGTATACGATATTAATAAAAGATTTGGAAAGTGAAAACGAGTAGTAATTCGCATTGCAAAGGAGCCCTTTAAATCTACGCTTGAGTTGCACTAAAAAGTTTTCTATGAATCTATGGTACTTTTCATAAATAGATACTTTTTGTCACGTCACTACATTAATTGATAAAAACATAAAAAAACACACTATTTTCTGCATATATTAGGGCGGGCAGAAGGAACTTATTGATAAGACACTCTGTTGCCCACGTTCCGCTCAATTTTTGAGATACTGCTTGTTGAATCTCGACGCTGCTCTCTGCCTTGTTACCAGAACGAGAGACTAAAAATATTTTGTATCCCCGAATGGGAATCGAACTCTGTGCCGCTGCGCCACGACGGTGTCATCAATAGAAAAAATATGATTTTAAGCTTTTGTCTAGAAATTTTTTTGTGGTACTACCATTGTATATCACGATGGTAAAAACAACTGTAGATATAAATGTAAATTATGTAAAATGCTTCAAAGCTACAAAAAAGGAACTGTACTGAGAATCTAATCTCATTTAAGTATTACACGTACCCGTGGCTTATATTAAATACGGTTAGCGAGCAATGCTAGATGAAAATATGAAAGTAAAAACTTAATATGTAAATTAGACCATCAAAATGCGCTTTCGAGAAAAAAATGCAAATATCGCCAAAGGGAACTTTAATCCTTTTTTATGTCACCCTGGTTTCTAACCTGTTTTTGTCACGTGTGGAGTATTTTAATATTAGCTTTTGTCATCGGTAGCTTATATGAAAGTTAATTAACATTTTTTAAAAACAATAATAGCGATATAAATTCATATTAATTTGTAATTACAATTGAATTTTTCCTAGATACTTCTACTACTAAAGATTTTTGAGCTTCATATTAGCTATTTGAGCTTCATATAGCCGGGTAGGCAGAGACAACCTAGCGTTAAAACACTCCTTTTTTCACTTTTCGGCTGATTTTCAAAATAACGTCGGAATGGAACTCAATATCGCTCCCATTTGCCCGAGTGAGTATCAAATCCAGAACTACCGATCACATTTACAGCCAGATTTCCACAGACGAATAATCAAAATCAAACCACCAAATCAAACCAAAATAACCAAATGATGGTTAAAATTCAACATCCCAGACGTATTGGTAAATCCGAAAACGCTTTTACACCATCCATCCACAAATAAATATGCCTTTACTACCATTGCTGGAACAGCATTCTACATTCCCTAATTTTCACCATTCCGTGTGGTCTTCGGTTCGGCTGGTCTTTTTCAGGTCGTCAGTCCACCTGTACTGAGACTGGAAAGCGACCTGCGTTTCGTTTGCAAAGACCTGGCCATTATTCGAGGACCTTGCTTCCTCAGTTGTCGGTCCTACCAGGCCTGCCCTAATAATGGCCTGTCCATTGTTAATCGTTCTAACATTGTATCTTAATATGCTAATCGATTATCATTAATTTAATCTAATCTAACCTTCTTAATAAGTTCTAACTTAACTTAACAAGTTATAACTTAATATATTACAGAACCTTTTTTTGAACGCGCTTCGAAACTAATAAACAACCTATATCTTAAGCTAACAGTTAAAATTAATTTAAACAACAAAATTAAGCCGACTTAAAAATTGTACCAAGCAAATGAAAAGTAGAACATAATATATAAATTACTTTAAAACAAATTAACAAAATTACTTATACGTACATATATACTTGTTACTTTTAAGTCTGTATATACAAATGTAGTTACGTATTAACTTTTTGCTTTCGCTATACCACGTTTATTTCGCCATTTATATAATACAAATAAAAAATTGCTCAAATTGGTTCACAATTCGGTAATTATTAGTGCAATATAATATATGTTTAAATATATTTCTAGATTCTAGATTCTTAGAAATCTAGATTCTGTAGGTCTTAGAAAAATAAATTACAACACGCGTATAATAATCAAATAACTTGATTGCTTGATTCAAGAGGTGCGGGTTCGATTCCCGCTAAATGTCAATTTTCATATGTATTTTTTTCCTTAATGTGAAATAACACTTTAAATAATATTAAACAACGTGGCTACATGAAATTTTGACGAATTTATTCAGAAACTTTTAAAGCAATTATCAAGTAAAAAATTCTAAGGAAAGCAATTTGCGGAAGATTGACTACTGACGTTTGTGAACTTTTTCCAAGTATTTTTGTAAGATTAATTTGACGAACAAGGTTTTTTAAAAAAGTAAAGATAGATTAATATTTTTATTATATTAGACACGATTTTATATTTTTCGAGACAAAGTAAAACAAAATTAGACTAAGAAAATGGGCTAAATATGTGTCTTATTCTGCTGCTACTACTACTACTACTACTTCTATATTCTACTACATATATTATCAATACGTAGATTAAAAATCGTCAACGGCTGACTCTAGAAACTTACTTTATTACTTTCATAGTTGTTATTTTTCAATCAAATATATATCAATAATTAAATAATAGATGTGAATTAGCTGATATTTTACTGTCTGTGGTAATAAGTATAAAAATCAATGTTTTATTAAACGGCTGTCTGACTGCAAACGTGACAGTTGTGGGTTGGTTTCCTCGCTCGTAGGACTACCATATTTTCATTTCTCCGCTCTTGTAAGGGAAAATAAGCCGGCCGGAGTGTCCAGTCACTCTGATCTTTACTTAAAGGACATAAGAAAGAACAAAAAGCCATATATTCCTAAAATCATATCATCACTCCATATATATAATTATAAAGGTATCGTAAACCACACCGACACGTTCCTCCGTGGACCCTGTTTTTCCATTTCGCTAGCAAATTGCATCGCTACGTGACCACGGTTGAGGCGTGACGTCGGCCCGTGTGTACCCGCCTTTATTGTTCTTCTACATCGACATCGTTTCACTTTTTACAAATAATACTATATACTATAATTTATATAAGTCAAGATTTACGTTCGTCGTAAATTTTATAAGAACATTAAATGAGATATCTTTTAAGATACTTACTTCTAGACATTTTTCATAGTGTACTAATAGAAAATTAAATTTTAAATGAATATTTTAAGTACCTATGTATATATACATTTTGATATAATGCATATGTAATAATAACTATAAAACATCGTATAACATTACATACACATACATTTTTTTTTGTAAAGTATGACTTTATATTTTTTTTTAGTTGCACGCTTTATCCCGCATTGCTATGAGGGAATAGGCAAGTTAGTATTAGGTATTCTCTAATGTCAAGACACTCCGATCACTACTTTCCGCCTGAAATCGAGACTTGTGCGTTTACAGTCAGACAATGACAACTCCTCGAGCTTATAATTATATCTACTAAAAGAAATAAATCTATCTATTCATCGTCATTCAACGGACTCACAAAATCTTTTTTTCTTTATAACATAACTTTGTACACAAGTACTTCCTATCATAGGAGAAATTTCTACGGTTAGTTTGTAAATATATTAAATATAAGAACCACTGTTTTTTTGCGTTTTCTTACCGGCCACGTTTATTTACCTAACTGACAAATTTCTTTAAAATTATTACTATTTGTTTATATTGTATTAAATGCGTAGCTTTTTAATTTATGTTGATCGTCATTTTCCGCAGTTAAGGAAATCTGAACAGCTCTAAGTGCCCCTCTTTCTAATATAAGCTAAAAGTGAATGAAGTTCAAGTAATGTTCAATGATACTATATTAGGAAAAAAATTCTTGAAAAATATGTGTATTTTAAATATCAACCTATGTAATAATCGATTCTTTATTTATAATATCGATTTTAGTTCTCACTCAAATTTCATAAGAATATTAATAAGACAGGTTAGATTTGTTGAAGACTTTTTGACGGAACCTGTTGATTGTTAGCGGAAAGTTTCCCCCTTAATATTGGATGACTTGAATGACAAGTATCAGGAAAAGTTTACTAGAGACGGTCACTGTGGGACGTTGCTGAGGAACTTATACATGTATATTACAAATTTGTTAAAATTAGTCATTATCTCTTAATGTAACTTACGCTATTAAGAAATTATTTTAGATCCTCTATCTCTCTCTCTCTCTCTCTCTCTCTCTCTATATATATATATATATATATATATATATATATATATATATATATATATATATATATATATATATATATATATATATATATATATATATATATATATATATATATATATATATATATATATATATATAAACAAATAATATATATATATATATATATACAAATAATGTATTTTTGTTATTTGTTACGCTCAAGCGTATTGTATGCTTGGTAGAAGTACTAATATGTTTATAGTAGAACTATTCTATAAAAATCGTTGTTAATTTTTATTTTATTATGTTATAGCAGAGAGCACGTAGTGCCAAAACACGCCGTTCTCCGCTTTGCTGACACCGCCTGCCTGTATTTGAGACACTATAATATAAGGTATTGTACGTTATAGTACGTGTATTCATCATATTATATTTGTTTACAATTAATTAGATTTTATTTTTATTTTTTCGTTTTTGTTGCTTTGCCATACCGTACCGTATAATGCCCGCTCTATTTTTAACATTTGTATTGGTTACCTGGAAGAGATCATTTTAAGCGATAAACCTGCCTTTGTGCATTTTAAATTTATACAAATGTTTGGTACAGTGCATGTGTTTTATTTAAGTTATGAAATAAGACCTTTTATGAATTGTTTTTATGTTACGATTTATCATACCAGAGCGGGGAAATTACGTGTCCTGGTAATCGAACCTACAACCATCGAAGTCCACAGTCCGACACTGTCCAACTCCGCTACGATAGCTTCAACCTTTATAGATCACTTAAGTAACACATTAGTACACAAGTACATTTTAAATTTGTCATTTTTTATAAGTTATAGTTACTGTTCGTTGACTTGCAATCATGAAATTGGTACAGAACCCTTACGTCTCGCATTTGACCAATATTTTAATATTTATGTGTCCAACATGCAATTATACTTTTAATATTTGTATATATTAGTAAATTGAGTTTAAATAGAAATTAATAGCTTTATAGAACGTTAGTTATTGATCAAAATTACGATGTCATTCTATAGAATATATAGTGTACTAAGCTCGATTTACGTTGAACTCCTTTATATATAATAGATATGACTTACCCTTATTTTTTATCACTTTAACCTTGTAACATTATGACCAAATCTACATGTTTTTACGGATTCACGCTGTATATATCGTATATAGCAAGGTGGGCAGAGATAACCTATTGACAAGGTACACCCATTCACAGGCTCTCCGTTAGTCACTGGAATTTGACGTTCTTTTGTCATTCGACATTGCGTGGTGAGTACAATTTTTAAGAATACATAAGAAAAATAATCTGATTCTCCTTTTACTAAGTAATATGCAGCTCAGCAACTCAAAGGTCTTTAAAAACGTATGATATTGTTATAATTAGAGAGGTTTTTACTGTAAAAGTTTCGTACTTTATTATACATATGCATTATACTTAATATACATACATCTAAAAAGCATTTCACACTATATCTGGAGCTTTTTTTTGGAGACATTTTTTTCCAATAATTTTCAATTTACGAACAAGATATTCAGGTGAAGCATCCCTCGCCGTACAGCTACGCCGCGCCGTGACGCCGCATTCATTAGCGTAGTGGAGCGCCGGTGCCGGAGCAAAACTCGGATTTAATATTAAACCTCGCTTAACTTTAATAAGCTAACGAACAAGAAATTTGCTTACTAATTTGTCATTCCGTGTAAGTCCAAATCATTGTTTCAACAGTTGGCGGAAACTTTTAATATGTATGTAAAGATTTTAGTTAATATATGTATATATATATATGCTATATGCGGAATACAGTACGAAGTCATTGTAGCGTACTTAGTATGGTTTAAAAACCTTCTACTAAAGGAAATGTGTACATTAATGGTAAAACAAAGGTATGTTATCGGTTTGGTTTATTAGTGTAATGTAAGAAATCTGACCTTAGATTATCTCTACAGTACATCATATTTCTACACTATATGCAAAAAGTATTATCAAAAATATATATTCTCTTTTTTCATAGATGATATTTATACGTTTTCAGTTTCAGTGCGGTTTCTCCTATCGGAACACAAAGGGTACGTTGATTGCGCGACTATTGTTCTGCTAGTTACAACTCGATTTACGACCTGTCGCAAACATCGCTATATGTCAGAAGTTACTTTTTGCGTCTGTAAGAAGGGTGAATAAATGATGTACAAAATTTATTCGTAATTTTTTTTCTTTATCTCCAGTAGGAGTAGCTTAATATTTGTTAATGTAATTATATTTAATATGGAGCGCTTTTATTTTGATTCGTTTTAAGCACTGACAAATGTTTTAATTGTGCTTTAAAAGGTAGCTTTTATATGTACTTAATACTTCTGTATGAAAAAAGTGTGTAAAAGAATATAAATAAACACTAAGTATTAAAAAAATGTAAAAATTAACCATAAAAATACTATAATTGAGATTTTTTTGCAGAAATGGAAATCTATAACTGATAAACGCAATTTTTTTATTCTATTTTAATCTACACGATATCTATAAAAATATAACTAGTTGTTGTATGCATCCGCTAAGTTGTGCCTCATAGTATGGAACATTTTGGCTGAGGATCAACAAACTGTAATGTCATTCGGACCAAGTAAATACATTATAATACGTGGAGGCGGCACTATCAATATTTAGTCTGGTTTTTTGTAAAATTGACCTTTTGTGTCATAAATACTGATCAGTGACTTAAGTATAATGATTGTAAAGAAAAAATTTTAATATTTTTTAATTACTTGTAGAAAGAGCCATGGATTTGTAAATAATATGTTTATTTATTATTCACCCAGACAACCAGATAAGTATGTTGTAAATAAACAGTTCGACATAGCTTGATGAGAACGTATGGCTAAGTGACCAGAGAGCTTGGTTGGTTTCCAAGAGGCGTGGGTTCAAATGATTATGTTTTATTAAGTATGTTTCTTTCTTTAGTGTGGCTTAAAGCTTAAAAAATATTAATAAAAATAAATGAAACTTTTAAACATACGAATCGCGTATACGTATGGTATGGTATGGTAATTGTTTTGGAAATCGGGCTTCTGCAAAGTGGTCGAGCCGTCATCCGATTAAAATATACGCGATTAATCCGTTAAAAGGCTTGCATGTGAAACTTATCACATATGAAAAATTGTCAAAAGCATTATATTTTCATAATTTTCTCATCCATCCTTTACCACGTATTCTGGCTCGAAGGACAGGCTCGTTTCTACCATATATCCTTATTCACTTGGGACTAGCGTCGGTCGTCGTTCGTCGCCTGGAACTGTAGGACGGTTACCGCATGTTTACAAATTAAACCGCAATATTACAAGTATTTAACTATGTAAATATATTATTATATAATATGTATGTATAACACTAGCGGGGACATTGTCTGTTTGTAATTCTGTCTCTTTACAAGGAAGTTAATTATATTCACGTCTCTGCCTCGGAAAAACAAAGTGCGATGTTGAGTTACGATAGTAAATACGCTGTGTTCAACTGAAAGGCGAAAAGAGAAAGATTGAGTGTCTATAGTGGTATTATATAGACTGTTTATATGTATGAAATATAAATTTATATGCATATATATGTATCAGTGGCAAATAATGTAATTTTTATATAGGTAAGCTAGTATAGAATAAAATTATAAAAAAAATTATTTACTAGGAATAATATATAAATTGAGCATAGTTCCCGAAGCTTACTCACTCAGAAATACTTTTGGGTTGTATTATGTAAAATAAAATTAATTCATAGAAGGATTTTTGCTAGGTATTTTTTTCTTCTATTTAATAAAATCAAATTAAGATTTATAAAAGAACTTTCGTATTATATGGACACTATGCCATTGTCATGTATGTATATCTACGTGTGTGTGTATGTATACCTATAATTGTTTATGTGTAGTTTAATAATAACTTAATATCTACTTAGTACTCCCCTTCCCTGTTTTAATTTATTCTCTCCTCTACCCAAAGGTTGCCTGGAAGATAGCTCTTTAAGCGAAAAGGTCGTTAGTTGTACTGTTCCAAATATTGTATCTTGACTTGGTGTACAGTAAAAAGTATTTACTTACTTACTTCAACATGATCTTATGGTCTCACGTATGAGTAAGACTTGACCGAATGTAGGCAGGCTACCTTAACATAAGAAAGTTTAACGTTACATTTTTATACGACAATGATTTAGTATTAACCGTCACGTGCCATGAGCGACTTAAATTGAAATTTACGACTTGTTTGTAACATTACTCTACTCCACTATAAAGATATCAAAACAATATATATATGCTTATCTGTTGAAAAATAAAAATTATATCATAGTCATAAGTACTGTTCTAATAGAGAACCTAAGGCGGAACTCAACGCCGTGCTTTGTCTTATTAACAGAACGAGAAAGTGAAAATAACTCATTTCCCCGAGTAGGAACCGACCCACGCTCCTCATATGCAGTGCCACTGCGCCACGACAGCACCATCACTATATGATAAATAAATTTAACAAGAACAACAAAAGTTTAGTGTAAAGTATAAAACTTGTATTAACATGTCTTCTAATTCGGATCGATATATTGGAAGCGAGGGTGCGAAATATTGATACATATTTGATAAGGCAAAGTCCTTTAGGTATTCATGCTGGGCAAGATTGAGAAATAATTCCCTTGGGTCGAGGTGGAGCGGGTAAAAATATTATAGGCATATACTGTACACGTTTATTAGGTGTTTTGACGACACGTTGATAGTTGTTAGGCATTTTGTTTACTTAGGCTTAAGTAAGGCTATTTGCTATTTATTATACACCAGAATGATGGAAAACGGTGCAATCATATTTCACAGGGTTTATTGATAAATTATCAACGAACTATATATTATTATGTAATTTTTCATCGATCGATGTAAAAAGTAGTACTTCATATTAAAAAAAATATAGGCCTAATAGAGTTCCGTACTCCGTATTTTTTCTATGATAGACTTGTAAATTCATAATGTTCAGAATTTTTCTTTCTTTGTTCTACTAGTTTTGATTTATGCAATATGGATATTTGATATAAATTTCAGATTTATACCTCCGCGTGATTTTTAGAAAATGGTCTCGACTAATGGGCAGACATGCAGACAAACCGACAACAAAGTAATTGTATAAGTAGGCCCGCGACTCAAGGGGACGATCTGTACCCATCAAAAATACGTTCGCCCTGTATCAGGACATTGATAGTTTCAATTGGGCCCAATAATTACCTTACTCAATAGATTGAGGCACTAATTGTATAAGGGTTAAACATTTTTCTTTTGACGTACGAAACCCTAAAAATATCTATCCTAAAAATGTTCAAGTATTGTGAAACGCACCAGGCTATATGACATAAACTAAGTATATTTAAACTAAGTATATCATTTACAATACTACTTGTTCTTATATTATGTTAGTAAATGAGTTTGAGGGTATTGTCACTTATTTTGTATATAACATTTATTATATATACATATATATTATAGCTTCACGCTATATCCTGCATATAGCAAGGTAGGCGGGGGGAACCATAGGCAGAAGAAACCTAGTGTTGAGACACTCCGTTCTCCCCTTTCCGACTTTCGAGGCATTGCGTGCTGAGTGGCGGAACTCAATGCCGCGATCACCTATTTTCTTTATTTATTATATATAAACATCAAAATTACACATACATAAATACATAATATATAATAATATAAAATATAATTTATATATTTTATATGAAGTATTCGTATTGAGGTAATTTCTAAGCGAAAAAACAAACCACAACGGTGTTCTCGCGTCGCCGGGTTTCGCATCTGGTAGATAACCAAATGACATTACCAACAGTTCGATACTTGCCATTCGATGCGCTGCTTCCACTTTAGCTATTATTTCGCTTACATTCTTAATCATCGGCTTCTCTTCTATATTATATGTACTTACACTCTACTCTTCTCTACTATTCTATATTATATCTATTTGTGGTTGACTTTTTAATGACTCTATTGTGTATCGTCATCGTGGCTTACTGTTTGTACGTTTATACTATATATAATATATATATATATATATATATATATATATTATATATATATATATATATATATATATATATATATATATATATTATATATATATATTTATAACAAATGTTTTTCTTTAAATTTATGGCGTGTTAATTTTATAAGACAGTACAGGACATTGATGTATGTATGTGTTCAATCAAAGCTGGATTCATTATTTTGTTATTAGTATATATGAAGTACAATTAATGTGCCACCATACATTAGACTATGTAATTGCGATGGACGGTGTCGTAAATATATCACCCGTGACCCGCATGGGATTATCATAGTGACTAATATTAACTCAACCATCATTATTTAGAATAAGAGGACTGTAAGCTTCCTGTTATTGCCTAATTTAATTTAGTATAACATACAAAAATATATGAAATAATAATACTATGTGAAATAGTTAGCTATATTACATTTTGTATGTGACATGAAGTGACCACGCGGGACATATATATATATATATATATATATATATATATATATATATATATATATATATATATATATATATATATATATATATATATATATATATATATATATGTATATATATATATATATATATATATATATATATATATATATATATATATGAACGAACTTCATACGTTTGAGTTATTACTATCACAAAAATAAAATTACTTTAATATTTTAAAGTGCCTTTAGCGTAATAACTATCAAGCATATATCAGCAGTAGCTCCATTTTTCGTCAATAACATGTTGAGTGGTGGAACTTAATGTTAAATTTTAAAGTAAGGTAATAAATAAATCGGATATATCAAAATAATTTAAATCATATTTTCAACTTTCATACACAATACCAATATAAAAAGTTTTATTAAAAGCTATTCAGCCTTTTTACATGTATAAAGTACAGACAGGGGTTTAATAGTAACTGAAAAATACAATGTAAATTCTTACTATCAGAATAGTTAATTTTCGTGGCAGGTTTTTATTAAACAGAACTAGCACAGCGGCTGTATGCACTGTGTAGAGTGCAATTCCACTCAGGAATGCTTATTTATGTTACAATACTAAGGAATCTGTGGTCTTATTGCGAGGCTTGCATTTACATGGAATAGTTTTAGATACTTAAATATATTTTTGTTCAGAATATCTTTTGTAGCGGCCTTTTGTTTGCCACCTATCTGTTGTGGGGCGCAATGGAAATAAGCTAGTAATACAGGTTCGAGTCTCGTTCCATATTTATGCATACACATTTTATAAGAGAACGTGCTTGCTTCAAATTCCATTAGATGCAAGTTAATTTAATATGGCCGACGTACTGGTCAATGTGGCCGGAAGCCGTCGGAAGCAGCGTCGGTAGTAGGCGTCGCGTCTTAACGCTAAAACAAACTTGCAATTTTTTTGTTTCGCTCTTGAAAATGTGTGGTCTTGAGCATTCGTCAATGAAATAAAAATATCCTTTTGGATATTGGAGATACATACATGTATAAAATATAATCAAATTTAATTAATAATTTAAGAAAATATTTACTTAAATTAGTTTTTTTCGTTATCTATTTTGTACCAATGTTAATTTCAAACTCCGCCCATATAGTTTAAGTGAAACTTTGTAGGTCTTTTGTGTAACTTGCGGTTTCAACTTACGTAGTTAGTCAGATGTCGCCGCGCCTGTAAACATGACTGCCTGTAGAGATTAGCTCGTGGCTATGCATTAAGTATTTATAAGTACTTGAATATTAGTGTTTCTATCTATTCGTCATCCATACTATATGAAAAAGGTTCGTGTGATTATTATTATTATTTACTAACATAGCAGTGACAAAGTACATTCAGCATTTAGTAAATTATTAATGATAGATTGGTCGATGGATGACTGATGATGGGTGAAAGGTGTAGAATGTCGGGTGACGGATTACGAATCACGGATGATGGACTACGGATGATGGACTACGGATGGTGGGTGATGGATGGTGGATGATGGATGGCGGGTGATGGATGGTGGATGATGGATGGTGGGTGATGGATGGCGTTTGATGGATGGTAGATGATGGATAGCGGGTGATGGATAGCGGGTGATGGATAGCGGGTGATGGATGGCGGGTGATGGTTAAGTGATAGGTGGGTGGTAATGGTGGTGATTAATGGGGAAGTTTCGTACTCTCATATTCTATAAGCTTGTTCCGGAAACATAATAATTACCTAACAAAAATAAAGAAATGAAGCAAATTGTATAAAAAGAAATTACTCCAACGACTACGTACTATCTACTATCAAAAAATAAAACATTATTATGCTGATAATATAGAAAAATATATATTATAATATCTGTAAAAATATTACTAGCGTCCTATCCATTCAAATGATTAATGATTTTTTTATGATCGACGTCCTAGTTGCCTATTTCCTAGCTTATATTCAAGTTAGATTAAAACCAATCACGGCGTGCCCTCGAACTGAATGAAACGGTAAAGTAGTTTTGCCTCCAACTTGAAGTAGGCGAATAATGTCGAATAATTGAATTTTAACCAATTTTCTGATTCAACTTGCCCCAATTTAACTTGAGCCCTTTACCGATGCGAGTCATGTACAAGTTATTACTGGAGCAAATTTAAAAGTAGTGGCCGTGTTGAAGCAGTTGTGTGTTTAATAATAATAATTTGTCATACATTTAACGTTAATTTGCTTTTTTATAAATGCAAGCAAGTATTATTAATACAAAATTTACACAATAGTTAATAATTTTATATGTCTATACGTTATAGAAGATTTCAGATTTAGATTAGATGAGAGGTTCATTGATTGCTCAAACTTCAAAATAAGTGAAAATATTTACATATTAAATATTCCTGCATTTTAACAGACAGGTAGAAATATTCTATAATCTTCATATCTAATCTTCATAGACATATATAAGACTAAAATCCTTTATATTAGAAAATTACTAAAAACGAATTGATTAGCTTCCTTAGCTAAAATAAATAGCTAAAATGGAAAAAAAAATGAAACGTATTTACAAATCCAGAAATTATGACATGTACGATAAGACTGTATGTGTGTGTGTGTGTGTGTGTGTATGACTGTGTTCGACACCATGATAGAAATAATGTTTATTCTCCCCCTTATTTCATTATAGACGAAATTATTAGTCTGAAAAGGTCTTTAGCTACTTTCACATATCTGCCTACGAAGTAAATAACTATAGAAATTAGTGTAACGAAAGGCAAAAAATAGAATACAGAAAAAGTAGAGGCCAAGAGTTTACTAGGGACATGAGAGGCCATTAGTACTGGTCCTCCAAGCTTTCTAAAAGGGTCGAAGAGAATAAAATGCACTTAGCCTAGCTACTTCGCTCAAAGGATGCTGAATGAAACAAGATTATTTTGCTCTATAGACACCGTCTTTCCGTTTCCTATTCCCATTTGATATAGGCTTTTAATAAGGCGAATTGAATTTCATACAACTAAACATAAACTGTAATGATTTTTTTATATATTTCTTCATTTAATCGTTATTATATATAGTTAGAGTTTTTATTTATTAATTTTTTTTTTTTTAGTTAAGTTTTTTTAAGTTAAGAGAGTTTTTATTTATTTTTTTAGTTAAGTGTTAAGTGATAGGATAGGCGAAAAGAGACGAACAAAGTAATTTAATTTTAGATTATATTTAAAAAAAATGGGTTAAATATGTGTGTTTGTAGCATGATAAATGTTACAAGTTACAAAAAAAACTTATAAATCGACAGCTATTACAAATTAGCTTACTGACATTAAGCCACAAAAATACAAAAATAATTTAAGATTAACCTAATGAATTTTAAATATTTCAAATGTGACAACGTACTAATCGAAAATATACGCTATTGATCCGGTTAAAGAGTTTCATTTAAAATTAATATAAGAATTTCTACAACACATTTACCTTACTTTTCTCTAAAATACTCGACGAGGGCACAAAGTTTCTTCTTTTTGCAGAGCAAATTAATGAAATGTGTCAAATTATTATACCGTTACCTGACACCCCCTGTCCAATCAGGACATCGCCATGAAAAATGATTTCCAGCATTAATATACGGCAAACCTTCATCTCTATTTGATAGATGATTCCAATCAACGAGTTGGATGTTTCTATATAATATGATATCATATCGTGAAGGATCTTTGTTCAAATTGACTTTTGGAAAAACTGAGCCAAAAATGGATAAATAATAATAAAAAAAAATTGACAGGATTTATTCATATTAATAAAATTTTCATTCGAATTCAGTATAGAATAGCTTACTTAATTTATTTGACGTTGGTTTTGCTTTATAATCGTTTCAAAGTGGTAATCTCTTAAATAATTATTCATGACACATTAAAATGCATATTTAGTTGTGTTTCAATTTTGACAGTTTTCGTCATGGTCTTGGCACTAGGCTACACCCTGCTATATGCGGAATGTCCCATGACGTGAAGCTTTAAAAATATAGATACATATAAATATTGAGTAAAATACCACCCTTGAATACTTTTTGTGTTCTCTCTGTGTAAGAACTTTCTCATAACTTCAGCCATAAATTTCAGAAATTTAAATTATATTTCAGAATAATTTGTACAGCGATGGGTAATTTTTGTTTAATTAATTTTGACGTCCGCAAGGGGGAAGACACGATGGTTGAGGGTTTCAGCACCAAGCTGTATATGTTCTAACAACAAAATTGTGCAAACAACTAAAAAAGCAATTGCTAAAAAGCGTATGAAAATTACTATCTAGTTTTTCAAAAGGCGCAGGTTCCAGTCCGTAAAGTTTCTTAATCTTAGAAACTTTTGTAATATTTAACATATATGTATCCCTGATTTGTTTATATACTGTAAAGTTGCTGAAGTTGTTGTTAAATATTTCTCGACACGATCTTTCTCGATCTTACAGATATAACTTTACAACTAAGAACATCACTACTATAATAACATAGCAAATAAAATATTGCTGGCCATATATAAAATATTTTTAAAATATAGTAATAGAACACGAATTTGTGATTTTAATTTTTTTTGTCTGTTTATCAGTACACGCATGTCTTTGGAACCACTGGACAGACTTGAGTGAAACTTTTTTTATAATATATAGCTATGAAGTCTGGACAGGATCTAGTATACAATTGATTTACAAAATTGGCACATCTCATACATGAATAGTCGTAATAGTTCAGCTAAAGTATGAGAAATAATAAGATTTCGTAAATAAAGTATAGTGGGCAGTATTACTAGATAAGCATAAGTTACTAAAAATTAACGTTATAATGGTGCAGTGAGACAGTATGTGACTGCCAATGCAATAGTTGTGAGTTCAATCTTCACTCAAGCGTATAAATATATTTTATTTTTACTAAGATAAAACATGCCGGTGATTTACCACTTGAAATACTATGCCTAGAATTTGGGGCGAACGCATAGAACATTTCCCCGAATACGAGTCTCATGATATCTCTCTCTGCTGAATAGTAAAGCGTAAGTTGGACTCCGAACCATCAATTTCATGAACGTGAACAACATGTCCAGGTCCTCCTAACGAAATCCTTGGTTCATCTAGTAGAGTGGAACCACCCATGAACGAATATGAAATGTTATATTATTATATACGTTTATAAATATAAAAAAATCACACAAATGTATTCTTGACAAATATTTTCAGAGGTGTTATTGTATTTCTAATTTAATTTCGATTAAAAATAAGCTATAATATTGTTATTGATTGAAATTGAACTCTCAATAAGTAGTAGCAGTAGTAGTAGTAGTAGTATGAGAAGTGATTTGTAATTTACACAACGAATAATAAGTGATTTTTTATATAAAACACTTTGAAATAAATATTGTTCAGAACTTAATCTGTTTTTGTAATATTCAAGTAAATACATAAGATTTTGAGCAGCAGATTGATAAAAAAAGGCTATAAATCAATTAAACGACTAATAATGGGAATAATGCTTTATTTGCTTAGCTTTAAGATTCGTAGAGAAAACAATGATATTTGGTTCGGTGTAGGCGCTATGAAAAATCTGTGACTAATTAAGCTAATGTTTTGACATTATATGGCCACACGTGACTCTCGATCCAATCTATGAAATAATTTACGTTTACATAAACTCCCAAAGGCTGGCTTTGGCTACCACATTTCCTGCCAAATGATGTAATACCAACTATAACGTTCATATTCGTAACGGAAGACTGATTCTGTAGTCTATATTGAAGTGGTGCGCCCGAGTCTCCCTGAAACAATGTAATTGAAATATGAAGCAAACTGTCGATGAATGTTAGTTTGATGAAATTAAGAAAAAAAATCTAAATTAATATATAACAGGGAAAATCAGGCTATGTATTATTAATAAAATTTTCATTTTAAAGTGTTTTTCTTATACGTTGTAATTGTTTGTTTCTGTCACGTAGTGCAGTCGTCGTGGTGTAGTGGACAAGTGCCAGACAGTAATTAGTTGTTGTATGGGGAATTGTTATATAAAAATTTTCATCAACCTGTTCTGGAAGATAGAGTGCGGCGCTGAATTCCACCATGCAATGTTTCGTACATTAGTTGTAAAACGGATCGTTTACGTTTCCTCTCTCTAAACTGTTATAAAAGGTAAAGCGTTAAGCTTCTTTTCGTGACGGACTGAAAGAGCAAATAATTAACTCACATTACAAGTACCGGCGCTGCCATCCAGCTTTCCGGCGCACGACTGATGCGCTTCGAATCCTTGCCAATTTCTGTTATAGAAAACGTCCTTACACTCATTATTATGAACTATATCAAGTACCGCCGATTGTAGAACTGGTGAATTCTTTTTTTTTTCTGTAATAGTTTTTTTTAATTAGCAAAAAAAAATGTATTGACATTTCGTCATAAATTGTAGCCCATATGTTAAATATAGTTAAGTTTAATTTAAATCTGTCCAGTAAGTTTTGCATGAACCGGAACAAACAACAATCTTTACAAATTTTCACATTTATAATATTATCACATTTATCAAATTATATGTGTGTATACATATTATATGTATAATATAATATAAAAATATATTAATATGATAAATATGAATATGCCACAGATAAAAAGTAGCCTATGTGTTATTCCAGACCATAATCTACATGTGTTCCAAATTTCATCCCGATAACTTCAGCCGTTTTGACGTGATTGAGTAACAACAAACTCAATCACAAACTTTGCATTTATAATAGTAAGTAAAATTTGTCTTTGTGTTTGAGTAAAATGCAGTCATGACGATAGTCAAATATCTTAGTGCTTAAATCAATGTAAACCATTATGTATATATATATATATATATATATAATATATATATATATATATCGTATATATATATATATATATATTATATATATATATATATATATATATATATATATATATATATATATATCTTCTTCCACTTAATATTATCCCGGCCTATTGCCAGGGTCTGCTTTCCTACTTAGTCTACTCCACTTTGCACGGTCTTGAGCATCCTCAGTGGTTAGTCCATTGGCTCTCATGTCATGCGTTACGACGTCCAGCCATCGCTTCCTTGGGCGTCTGGGGGGTCTTACTCCAGGGACAGACATATCAAGGCATTTTCTTCCGACGTAGTTCTTAGGCCGGCGCAAAACGTGGCCATACCATCTCAGACGACGCTCTTGGAGCTTATCCGCTACGTCACGGACCCCAAGACTACCTCGAATGAATGTGTTGCGTATGCGGTCAGCCCGAGTAACGCCACACATCCACCTCAGCATCTTCATCTCCGTTACGTGAAGCTCCTGAGTGTGCCGAGATAATGCTGGCCAACATTCGCTGCCGTATAGAAGAACTGGTCGGATCATGCTCTTGTATATCAGCCCCTTGAGTTTGAGCGGTATTCTGCGATCGCAGACCACACCAGTGACCTCCCGCCATTTGGCCGAAGCAGCGCTAACCCGGGCGAGGACATCGTAGTCGATGCCTCCGGACTCGTGCATAATGGATCCAAGGTACATGAACTTCTCCGACTTAACGGCTGGCTCAGGCCCGATGTGGATGGTGCTCGAGTCTGGGTTCCCGCAAGCTATGTACTCGGTCTTTGACACATTCAGGTTAAGACCACCGTTCTCAAGCGCACCCTTCCAGGCATTCACTTTACGCTCCAGCATCAGTCGGTTCTCGTCAATGAGTACTATGTCATCGGCATACATCATCAGCCATGGAGGCTGGTCCTGGATGTGAGCCGTGACAGTATCTAGCACTACATTAAACAAAAGTGGACTAAGAGCTGAGCCTTGGTGAACCCCTACTGTAATTGGGAAGGGTTTGGTATCGCCAATAGCGGTCCTAACTGTAGAAACAGAATCGTTGTACATGTCTTTTATAATAGCAACATAGGATTTAGGGATCCCTTTGGATCGCAGTGCCCACCAGATATACTGACGTGACACACAGTCAAAGGCCTTCTGCAGGTCTAAGAATGCCACATGCAGAGCTCTCCTCTTTCCCTGTGTGCCTCCATCAAAATTCTGAGGGCAAAAATGGCGTCCGTAGTGCCTGATCCTGGCTGAAATCCATATTGACACTCAGAGACAGTACACTCTCGGCGGAGCCTGAGGGCAATCACGCGCTCGAAGAGCTTCATGGTGTGACTCATAATCTTAATGCCCCTATAACTACCGCAATCTTGAACACTGCCCCTTCCTTTGTAATAGGGGTAATAAAACTGTGCCGCCATTGATGTGGCATCGTCCCAGTGTTCAAAATGCGGTTAAAAAGATCAGTTAGCATGAGCACACCACGAGAGCCTAACGATTTCCACGCTTCGATCGGAATATCATCAGGTCCCACCGCCTTGCCGTTCTTCATGCGTCGAAGACAATTCCGAATTTCATCAAGGGTTATTGGAGCAATAAGTCCCAGGTTAGGAGATGGTATATATACATATATATATATATATATATATATATATATATATATATATATATATATATATATATATATATATATATATATATATGTATATGTATATATATAATATATGTCAGATCTGTTCTTGACTTTTTAATTCAATGAAAATAAAAATACACACTTGTCAATCCCCAGCCCGTTGCATCTAATGGGTGGTTTATGATATCCATGCCAGTATACAAGCACGCAGGATGCACATACATTGTGAAGTTCACCACTTCGTCGATTTCTACTAGTGCTATATCGTAGTACTTCTTTGGCGAACTATATTTTGGATAAACTATTATTTTACGTATATTTTTATCTACAGGCGTTTCAAGTTGAGAATTTGTTTTCTGAAATATAAAAAAGTAACTATAATTTTAAATGTACAATAAATATGAGTCTGACTTTTGTGTTGCTACAAGATTATAATTATGTAATATTCAGCGTTTCAGCTTCAGGGCGGCGGATCTCTACCAGCCGTGCTCTAAAGGACCACAGCGGGAAATTATTAAATATTTTAATCTCACGAGTTGGAGTCGTACCCACGATCATCATGTTTACAGACATACTTACATACTAACGTAAATTTATATAAATCGTTTATTTTTTCCTGTTTGAACAAAATATCCTGTCTATTATCTATTTGTAACTTACGTATATATTACTAACTCCCATTCGAACGATCCGCGGTCTGGAAGTTGTTAAGTTACGGTCCGGGGATTTTGTGCAATGAGCTGCGGTTAACACATAATTTGGACTAATTAAGGAACCGCCACATAAAAATGACCATGTGCCTTCGATCGTTTCCCAGCCTAGAGCAGCCTGTAAGGAAAAATGTATACATAAACAACATATCCAAATAAATACATGTGTGCCATAAGTGGCTTAAAATATTTGTATATAGATATTAGATATACACATTTAAAATAGAGCTATTGCCGATTTTAAATTCCCGCATATCTCAAACTAAATGGCCCCACAAAACTTATTTAATATAAACGTATCTAAAAGAATTAAGTAACTTTTGGATTTAATTATGATTTTTAATTTAGTTTTTTTTAATTGTAGGTTTTTATAAGTCATTGTAAAAAACAATTTATGAAATTCAATCCAGATAGCTTTAACTTATTATTTTTAATTATACTAAATTAATTTACTAGCAACACTGCCTTTCGAACCGATGTTTGCGACATGTTCATAGGACAATTCAAAAGTATTTAAGTAATAATATTTTTAACTTGAAATACAGTATTGCTGTTACTAGGTTAGCCATACATACCATATGTGGATATTTTTCAATCTCCGATGACTTGCCTCCAGCGATACCATATATTCTGTTACCTGCCAAATTTCAGTTAACGGTTTAAGTGAAAAATGTAATTGTATTGTAAATAATAAAATTAGCGTAAAACCTAATTAATAATTAATTTCGATAAAGGTATATAATACAAGTGCGAATAGTAATCGCGCACCGAGGGTTCCGTACCTATTTCATGATTATATTAGGTATAGTCTAGATAGGTATTCCGCTGACGAAATGCTTTTTTTATGTTTAGTATTTGTTGTTATAGCGGTGGCAACGGAAATACATCATTTAAGAAAATAGGTACGGAACTGTCCGTGCGCGAGTACTACTCGCACTTGTATTATATACCTTTATCGATTATGTGTGGTGACAGACAGACGGACAGACAGACGGACAGACAGACAGCCCGTTTTTACCTTTTTCGTACGGGACCCTATAAAACAGCATAAAAGTTATTTTGTACATCTACAACAAATATGTTGAGGATGATAAAATAATAATCATAAATTAAAATAGAATATGTAATCTATAATTCTTAATTATTTTTTTTCTGTTTGTAGATAGACATAATTAAATTTCAATTACTAGATTTGGACCATGAAAGCGAGCTAAATGAAAGCGTTTAATAAAATTATCATATATGTTATAAAACAGTTGCGATAGGTCTGTGTGCGTTTAAGCAAAAAAGTTCGGTAATTATTAGTTTTTTATCTTGATTCCGCTTAAAGCAGGATAGGAAGGGACGATCGATGAGTCCCACAGTAGCATCAGTCTGTCTGCCCACACAATTGGACACAAATGTGGCACAAAGTATACGAGGGGACAACCGAGATTGTACTGACTACATTCTATTATGTGCTTTTCGCCTAAATTCTAGATATCACACGAAGAGTGGTAAAAATCCGCGCCGCGTTTCATCTGACGACAACGCGTTAATAAATGTAATTAATTAATTTGTGTAGGTATCGAGTACAAAATCATTTACAGTCGGATTCAGTAAATTTAATGTCTTTTTGAAAATACTTACATCTATTTTGAAGCTTTGCTTTTAAAATTTCGTTTTCTGCTTGCCACGTATACTCTAAGCATTCTGAAATAAAAAAAATTGTAAATAAGACAATTTTATCAATAACATATAAATAATATATATCCTACTTAAATAAATGATTAGAACACGCGCCTCATGGAAACCGTCCAAGCGCTCTAACCACTAAGCCATGCGTCCTTGCTCGCGTCGAAATTCTTATATGCAAAGATCACTGCAAAGAACAAACACTTGGCAAGAGCGAATGCTATTTTTATTAAATATTTCAATAGGATAGAAAAAATACTTAAATAAAACATATAAAATATGTTCTTTGCAATAGCGGAATTTTTTTTAAATCTCCATACAGAGATGCTGAATGGTAGTTTTGTCTGTTTAAAAACGGGGAAAATTTCTAAAAACCAAATTTGGTTACACTTGACATTATATATAGCCTGTAATGTAGTCTTAATAACTACACGTTAAACGTTTGTTAAATGGTACTAAGTTGATTTATATATATATATATATATATATATATATATATATATATAATATATATATACTATATATATATATATATATATATATATATATATATATATATATATATATATATATATATATATATATAATATATATATATATATATATATATATATATATATATATATATATATATATATATATATTCTAAAGCAATGGTTTTACAGTGAACCAAAAAATAACCAAAAATAGAAGTCCACCTTTGCAAACTTTATTGCTGTATTACCTGCTATATTATGTTTTTTTGTGCAATAAAGTCCTAATAATAATACGCCCGATATATGTGGACGGCTACTCTCTCAAGGATGTTAGGTAAGAACAATTGCGAGAGAGAAGCTGATCAAAGAATACAGTAAGGTTGCGCAGCGTTTGGCAAGCTGCGTCAGATCTTCACGTTACCTATACTACAATGTCTGAAGACAAAAGTTTTCAAATAGTGCGTTCGTCCTACGTGTCATGACTTACGGTGCTGAAACATGGACACTAACAGTCGGTCTAGTCCACAAATTTAAAGTGGCCCAACGTGCTCCGGAGCGAGTTATGCTCGGAGTCTCCTTAAAGGATAAAATCCTGAAACGAGGATATCCGGTAAAAGAACCAGAGTTAATGACATCACTCTCTAGATAAGTACGTTGAAGTGGTAGTGGGCTGGATACGTCTGTCGAAAAATCGATGGTCCTTGGAGCAGCCGAGTTCTAGTGTGGAGACTGCGAATTGGCAAACGGAACACCTTCCGGCTCGATGGACCGACGATCAAAAAAGGTAGAGTGACTGTGACTGAATGCGGAAGGCAGAGGACCGGGAACTCTGGCGCACCCTGGGGGAGGTCTATGTCCAGCAGTGAACAAAAATGGGCTGATTTGATGTACAATAAAGTTTATATATATGTATAAAAAAACACATACTTATCTCGCTCGTCGATTTGCCGACTGCGTTAAAATCTGGTTTCTTGGATTCAACTTTGGTACATATTGAAGGTTTGTGATTCACGCGGGACCGCGCTGCTATAATATCTGAAATAATATCATATTCACTTTTTATACTCTATGGTACTTATGAGGCCGATTTTCTGAAAAGACACCACACTTCATCCTCATCAGCTGTGTTAAATTACTTCAAATGTAAAATTATATAAGAAGTTAAGAATTCAAAAATATTTACATGTTAAAACAATGATTTTATATTATAAATCTATTACTTACATTACATACCTGAATTAATTAACAAGAACAGTGAATATAATTTAAAATGTATCCACATTTTGACAATATTGGTGTAAAGTTAATATTAATTACATATACTATATATGCATATATGTAGTAACAACCTCACCACATCTGACACTGAAGTCAACTCAAATTAGATATTTCCGCGTATGTATATTTATACTACTTTGTCCTTATTAATTTTCAGGCGAATGATGTAAAATAACAAAATTATTTCAGGACCACTTTAGATCGTTCACATTCAGCTTCACGTGAAACACAGTGTCGAGACACTATTCTCTTCGTATTATCCGAATTTAAATAGAAAAAGTGCAATTACTTTTTAACCGACTTCAAAAATGGAGGATGTAATGTTTTTCTTTTAAATAAACACGTTATTCGTCATAATATGTGTATGCTGGTGACAAATTGCTGGGTTTTCCTAGTGTATTTTTGGATGACATATATATAATTATGCGATAACCTACTATTAACGTACGTCAGTATTTACAAATTTTATGAAAAAAATAGACTAAAATTAAAAAAAAAACACATAATAATAATAACGAGAAAGAAAACTAAAAAGAAAACAATAAATATACAAAAGTGATGTACGTACTACTACTTTACAAGGGGCCCGAAGTATTTCGGAGTACTGTCATAATGCGAGGAGACCTGTTATAACTCAGACCTTGTCGCGTCTAACAAGAAAACTTGGGCCAAGCAACGATGACAAACTTTTGACCGACCGACTGAAACTTTTATACTTCGTCATTCGCGATTATAAAAAAAAAACAGCAAAATTTAGATTTTACATTATTATTTCGTCAATTGACGAAGTAAAAAAATTAAATTTATTACAAATTTTGCTAGGAAAGACTTTAGCTTTAGAAGCAATGGACGCAGATCAGACGTGCTTGGTATTGTGCTTCAAGGATTTAACAAATTAGTTACAATTATCTAAAAATAAGCTTTCTTTTTTTATGATTTAATTTACAAGGATTTCTTTTATTGGATTAATCGCATATATTTTTGGTTATAGATATACCAATATCTTCGTTTACCTGATTTAGTTTTACCGATTTACCGATATTTTTCTACATCACGACAGACGACGACGGACACGAAGTGAGATGTTACAGATCTGGAATTTTCATGTTTTAATTGAAAATTTTCATTTTAGTTTTAAGTGCAAAAACGGCTCACACCGGTTTGAACTCAGATCATGTAAGATTTTAGTGATCGAACAGATCAAAATTTTAAACTTTTGCATTTAAATTTTATCTTAATTCAACATCGAGGTCGCAACCTTTTTTTTTTATTTGTACTAAAAAAAAAATTACGCTGTTATCCCTAAGGTAATTTTTTCTTTTAATCACTATTTGTGGGTCATTTATTCACTTATTTATGATTTTTTTAAAAAAAAGTTAATTAAATTTTTCTATCACCCCTATAAAATCTCGCCCCTAAACCCCAATAAAGTCGCGGTCATCTACTAGTATTTAATGAAGTAAACAAGTTGTACACGACGTGAGTAACAGCCAAAAACTTATATTTAAATAAGGATAGACAATAGCTTATCCTACTTAAAGAAAAGTAAAGAAATATTTTAACACAGGGGGATTTGAACCCGCGCTTTATGGAGACCGTCCAAGCGCTATGACCACTAATTAAATAAACTAACTACGAGTAATTTCGACGCAGGTTGAGGAAGAACGCATGGCCTAATGCCGCGTTAAAATTTTATGTTCTCACTAAAATCATTTAAATGCTTATCCTTATTTTAATTTTAGCAAATATAACCTTTCCGCATAGTTACAGAATACCAAATTACTAGATATTGTATTGTATATATTTAACTGTTGTCACTACAAAAATCGAATTTATTATTGAATTAAGCAATATCACACTTGCCGTCATATATAGATGCTACAAATAAAAGTTGATTCGATTTCGACGACAACTAAGTCATACATTTTTTCTTCTTTCTATTGGCTTCATTACCGTTCTTGACAAAGTAACGCTTCGCGTCGATGTCCTGAGGCCACACGTATTAGGGAAAACTCTAGCTAGCTCTTATCATAGCTGCAGTGGTGTACATCATTTTATATACCTACATACCTCGCAAAATGTTTAGGTAAATCTGATTTCCAATTTTTTTTAATTAACACTTAGTGTTATTATATATGTAGGTAAATAGAACCTATATCCTAAACAGGGAGCCGTGAGATAAAATGTAAAGAAATCAGAAAAAGGTTGTTTAAAGGTTGATAATTGATGAGTTGAATATATTGTATAATTTTATTATATACTAGCGACTCGCTCGCGGTCTCGCAGCTTAATTAAAGTGGATTACGTTCGTTTTGAAACTATACAAAATCATATTATGTGTACTTCTTCAGTATACTCGGATTCACTTATATTATGTACATATATGGATAAAGTTTCTCAATTAACGTGATCTATTATTCAATACGGTATGTACCTATACATATTTTTTTATATAAAAAAATATTAAGTATTTCTGTATGTAGATTATTTTCTAGTTACTTAATTGCTTATTTATCCTCTAAATAACGTTGCCAATGTGTATAATAATATTTATTTATATTACACTTACAAACTATTATTTGAATTTTTCCTTTAACAAATGGTCGAATTTAATACAAAGATAAATCATAATTTTTGTTACACACAAAATAAATGTCATCACCTCATATCAGCCTATAGCAGTCCACTGCTGGACGTAGGCCTCTCCCAGGGTATGCCACAAGGCACAATCTCCCGTACGATAGGTAGACAATTCAATATAAAAAAAAATCGAACCAGTACCTCCTAAATTGAATGCCCTGTATAATTTAGACAGTATTTTTACGGTATTTTTTTTATTAGTTTGTAAAACACACCACGGACATGAGTCTTCCGTGCTTTTGGTATTCTTTTCTTTTCCATCTGTGTATGTTGTGATTCTGCAATTTTAATTATTGATGGGTATAATCAAGTAGATCATTGTGTATAACAAAAGATTTTACACACTACTATTGGGGCTTCAAGAGGTATTACAGATAGACTGGAAGAGTCCCTGTCAGTCACAGTTTTGTGTGGTCGCAACCTGTGATTAGTCTTATACGGTGTTTGGAAAAAGAAGACAGTAGGTATTATATATACGCGCCTTGCTACGTACTGCGCCACTGCTCCGCTCCCATATTTTAAGACTGTGATATCTACAAAAATATCAATTTTATTGATATGCTATATACAGAGGATAGTTTTGATGAATGTATATGAAAAGCACAACGTATGCACGTACTTAGATAGAGACAAATGCTGGATTGTTTAAAATAGTTTCGTAAATATTCTTTATTTTTTTCTAATTTGGAAAAAATATACTCTCAATTTCGTAATTTTTTTATGTAATTATTAAAGTTTTCATACGGATGAGTTACGTTTAAAAAATTTATGCCTCTATCAATGATAATGAAGAATTCTAATGGTAAAAGAATTGTTGAAATTAGTCTAGTAATTTTGGAGCCTTTCGCTGTCAAACAAACAAACAAATCTTTTCTCTTTATAATTTTATTAGTATAGATGTTATGTTTTTTTGAGAATATACAGTTCGCTTCTTTCCCCGCTTGAACTGCAATATTATTTCTTTATTAGTAAAGTGAATTGCATACCTTTAACATAAATTGTATCCTATATGTTTGTTTTGATATATAAGCATTGTCACTGCAAAGTTTCTCTATATAAGTCATAAGATCTCATCAATCAGGTAAAATCAGAGCAAATAGTGACTTTTACATTATATCACATTTGTGATATTAGCAAGATTTTCTTCTTTTCGTGTTTGTTTGTTTTAAGTTTCTGAATATTTTAGAATCATTTTAATGTATAATAAGCTTATGTTTTTTGTGAAGATTTATTTGTACTCGAATATAATTAAATATATTTATATATTTTATAATTTAAAGAAAAAAAACGTATTTGTTTTAATTATTTATTAAAATTAAAAAAAAATACAATTCAGAACAATTAGGTACAAGCAAAGATATAATTGGATAATTGGGTGGCGTTGTGCAGTAGCATTTTCACTTATAACGACCTCTTCCAGGCAACAAAAAAGACAATACAATATTCATTTGGCTATTACTCTTACTTCATATACCTATATAGATATTACTTTATTAAATAGCAGTTGCTGTCAGCAATTTTATTTACGTGGATTTTATTATCAATTACAATTCGTCATATAAATTTGAGCCTAAAACTGTACTGCCTTTACCATGGATGCTTACATCATATGTATATATATATATATATATATATATTATATATATATATATATATATTATATAATATATATATATATATATATAATATATATATATAATATATATATATATATATATATATATATATATATATATATATATATATATATATATATATATATATATATATATATATATATATATATATTC
The DNA here is from genome assembly GCA_037127375.1 of Dione juno. Taxonomy (NCBI): domain Eukaryota; kingdom Metazoa; phylum Arthropoda; class Insecta; order Lepidoptera; family Nymphalidae; genus Dione; species Dione juno. The sequence goes on from JAXRJS010000068.1 coordinate 1,632,472, forward strand.
ACGTTAGAAATCTACATTTTAATGATTTGTTTTCTTCTCCAAACCTATTATCATGTTTCAGATTGCTTTCAAACATTTTTGTTAAAGTAAGGCCACTTTTGTTAAAGTAAGGCCAGTATTCGTGTCTCTTGAGACTTCTACGGTTAATGATAGCTGGACTACTATAGCTGTACATTAGATGCCAGTCTCCAAAATCAATTATAGCCTAGGTACTGCATGTGTCCAATAGCTGTGTATCGAAAACGGTTTCATTCAAGTCCAGATTTCTCTCAGCAGCTTTCTAAGTTATACATATTTATATTATTATAAATATATATTATATATTATAAATATATTTTATTTTCTGTTTCAAAATTAGACACATATGTACTAATATATTACATATATCTATATTATACACTGTTACTGTTTTTATTACCAGAAATAATAATTTTGTAGTTTTTTTTTTGTAGACTCACATTTTATTATTTTTTTTAAAATAAAATACAAGTTCATAGACAATGTATCTCGTATGTACATTTATTTACGTTATGTTTACTTCCAGTGCTTCTCGTGAGACTAGATACGAAGGAACTATTCAAACTTAATGTGCTTAGATATTCGCGGCATTCTGAAAATTCAGTGCGCGTTCACATCAAAGACGCCTCCTGTTTGAAATATTGTTCAAAACGGACGAATGTACAGGACCGTTTTAGGAATTTACATTAGAATTTACTTTATGTGTAGAGCACAATTTATAATATAAGAGAATAACTTAAAACTATTGCTTAAGTTTCAATACGATGTAATATTTGCTTGAATTTTTTAAAACATTTCAATACTTTTTACGAAATTCTTTTTCGTTGAACGCATACGAATAGTACTTTTGATGCAACCCACTGTAGAGTTACCTCGAATACTTAGAAATTTGTCATGTGTCGTACACAATTCGTAGTTATTTTTAGTTGACCGTGCGGGCGAGAAGCTTCATCTTCAGCTTCTGTAGGTAAATAAACCCTAGAGTTAAGTCACTCTGTTACTCATTTTATGCTCAGTTTTCGAGAACGAAGAGAAGTGTTGAGTGGCACAACACTAGCCTTGTCTTCTTGTAAGAGCGAAGAAAGAAAAGTAATTTACTATCCCGAATGGGAATTCAACCCGCAGCCGCCACGTCAACAGTCACAGTTTATAAAAAAGTAAAGGAAATTGATAGACAAGCATAAATTATATTCTGAAGATTTCGTACTTCACCAACCAGTCTTTGGCTGTCCTTTGAACAGATTCGCTGCAAGCAATTACTCTGCGTCAATATGACTAAAGACACTTGTTAATGACTGTAATAAGGGTAACGGAATTATTAATCAACTGCAAATGCGCCGCTCTAACTCGGCTTTGTTCAATTTCACTTTAGACCGAGCATTGTGTCGGCATTTTTAATCCAATTCGTTCATTCAGTCCCGAAGAAATTAAAGACGGAACGCATAAATTAAGAGGACTTAGGCAAACTTCCGACCGAGCTATTCAAAGTGCTGACTTCTTTGAACGATTGTCGAGTCAATTTCAAGTATAACCGCGGTACCTGTTTGTTAAATAAAAATCAATTTTAATTCTATCACAATAGAGTACGGATTTGGATCACCAAAGAAGAAAAGCGGTAAATCGACCTTTGTTATGTCATATGCTAATGTGAGGTTACCATCGGAAAGATTTTGGAGTTGGCCGAATCGGATCATTGGAATATTTATTAGCCTTGGGACTTGCGGTCTCCTACACTGTTTGTTTAATTCGGTTTGATATTTGGGGCTACATTGTAAGAGCTAAATTCCCAGCTTTCTTAGATATCTCGTACTTTTTCTATCCTAATTGCAGATATAAATAAATTATCGCTAACATATAACATTTCAAAGATTAAACGTATCTTGAACATATAGATGAAAATAATAAATAGAGTACATAAAAAAAATCAAACGTTATATGAAACCGACTATCACATAAATTTGCGCCTACGATAAATCTGTTAAAAACATTACACAACACGAGATGTGAGCATGAAAATTGTATGTATATGCATTTCGTATGTATGTATGTATGTATGTAGTAGTATGGTATGTTTATCGTCCGGCGTCGTAGATGGAAAGATGGCACAAAAGGGTTCAAGAATTCCATTTAAGATTCCTTTGAGGTAAAGACTAGATCAGAAACGTTTAGATTAATACGGCAAGGCTGTGTGTGACGTCCACAATTGAATTTAATTTCAAGTTAAATTACACCCGGCTTCTACAACATCAAATTACTTGCAGTTATGAACTGATCATAAACTATAGGGTGACAGTTTTATTAAAGCTTTGTGTAAGTGTGGCATTAGCTGTTGCTACTATTTTGTTTTGCATTACTTTTTGTTCAATATTACATGATTTTATAGTTATGAAGTACAGCTGATTCCATACATATATATATATATATTAATATATATATAAGTTAAATAATTATATTATATATAATATATCATAATATATATATAGATATAATATATTATATGTATGTATGTATGTAAGTGTATGTATGTAAGTGTTTCATTCTGTTACTTCGTTAGAGCGACAGTATACGTCAAGTGACAAACTTCAAAGATATTTCTTGTCAAAATATAGATATAGATCATGGTTAGCTATGGCGATATGTTAAATACATATTTATCTTTTACACTTTTTACAATGTATCTCGTATATAGCAGAGCAGGTAGAGACAACTTAGAGTTAGTTAAGACACTCTGTTTTCATAGTGTCTTGAGTGTCGGAATTCAACACTGCGGTTCTCTTATTAGATCGGGAAAATGAAATACTTATTTTTGGGATTTGGGATTGAACAGTATTTTTGCTATTACATATTTATTGCAATAGCTTATTTTGAAAATTACATTCAAACCCTCTTTAAGCTTTTTCTTTTGAATAATTCGTTTATTCGACAATTGAAACTGTTTATTTTAGATGTAGCGTGGACCGATGAGCTGATGAAGATCGCCGGAATCCAATGGATGAGGGCGGCCTAGAATCGGTCTTTATGGCGCTCAATATTTATCAATTGCTTCCTTTCTAATCACTTTGTCTATGATAAGTAAGGAAAAAGGACGAACATACAAATTAAAGTTACTATTTTATATGTAATATTTTATCAAATTTAAATGATTTTATTCAAGTAAGAATACATGATAATTTTTTGAACGTCAAAAACATGACCACTAAAGTTAATACCCTGAGAAGAACCGGCGCAAGAAAGTCAGCGGGACTTTTTTTATATAGTCATTTACAATTATACAATTATTCGTTGTTGACAATGATACGCTTGAGATAGACTGGAACGAGCATTTCATTCCCAAGGTGTGTTATCATTTACAAAATCATTAATTAGGTAATAACCTTTAACACATAAACGTCTTTTCACATTTTTTTAAATTGTGATGTAGAACATTCTCGGACGTTTTCTGGGATCCTATTGTAAAAGCGCACGCACTCTCCGATGAAGGAATCGGGGCCTCGATACAATCGAGTTACAGGCGCGGTAAGTTTCAACCTATTTGTAGTATTAATATTTTTTTATACATATAAAACATTTTCAAGGATATGTTGGGACGCTATTGTCAATATATTAATTTCCTTAAATTTGTCTGCTCTGGGCGGAAGGTAAATGCAGTTTTTCTCGCGTAAATCCCAATGATGTAGAAATTTCAGAAAAAAAAGTAGCCCATAACCACTTCTATCTTCCAGTAAAAGTTGCATATAAACCAGTTTAGTTGTACTACATATTCGCCAAAACAAACAGAAAGACGAACAAGTTTAATCGTTTGCCTTGTGTTTTAGTATCGTTTAAATAATCTATATATATATATATTATATATAGATATATATATATATATATATATATATATATTATAATATATATATATATATCTAGATATATATATAATTATATAATATATCTATATATATATATATATATATATAATATATATATATTATATATCTATATATATATATTATATATATATATATATATATATATATATATATATATATATATTATATATAGTATATATATACTCTTCTTCTTGGCATTAGTCCCGACTTTTGCCAGGGTTTGCCTTCCGACTAAGCCTACTCCATTTTGCACAGTCTTTAACATCCTCAGTGGACAATCTATTGGCTCTCATGTCTTGTGTCACGACATCCAGCCATCGCTTCCTCGGGCGTCCGGGTGGTCTAACTCCAGAGACAGACATGTCAAGGCACTTCCTTCCGACATAGTTCTCAGATCGTCGCATAACATGGCCATACCATCTCAGGCGACGCTCTTGGAGCTTATCCGCTACGTCACGGACCCCAAGACTACCTCGAATGAATGTGTTGCGTATGCGGTCGGACCGCGTAACACCACAAATCCACCTCAACATCTCCATCTTCGTGACGTGAAGCTCCTGAGTGTGCCGAGATAATGTTGGCCAACATCCGCTGCCGTATAATAGGACCGGTCGGATAATGCTCTTGTGTATCAGTCCCTTGAGCTTGGGTAGTATTCTGCTATCGCAGACCACACCAGTGCCCTCCGCCATTTGGCCCAAGCAGCGTTAATCCAGACTCATGCATAACGGATTCAAGGTACCTGAACTTCTCCGACTTAACGGCTGGTTTAAGCCGATATGGATGGTGCTCGAGTCCGGGTTCCTGCAAGCCATGTGCTCGGTCTTCGACTCATTCAGTTTAAGTTACTCAAAGTCGGTTCTCGTCGATAAGTACTATGTAATCAGCATACATCGTCAGCCATGGAGGCTGGTCCTGGATGTGAGCCGTAACAGTATCTAGCACTACATTGAACAAAAGTGGACTAAGAGCCGAGCCCCAGTGAACCCCTACTGTAAACGGGAAGGACCTGGTGTCGCCAACAGCGGTCCTAACCACTGAAGCGGAGTCGTAATACATATCTCTGATAACCTCAATAAAGGATTCAGGGATCCTTTTGGATCGCAACGCCTACCAGATACATTGACGTGGCACACCGTTCTTCATGCGTCGAAGACAATTACGAGTTTCGTCACGGGATATTGGAACAACAAGTCCGAGGTTAGGAGATAATTCAGGAGGAAGACTACAACACTGCTGCGTGTTAAGCAGCTCCTTAAAGTAACTTTCCATCTCTCCTTCACAGAGGCATGACTACAAACAACGTGCCCCGAGAATCTCTGACGCAGAGACATTTGTAATATCCTGCGTCGCTTTATCTCGAGCACGAGCAAGTTTGTATATGAGCTTCTACCCTCCACAGTTTTAAGTAATCGTATAAAAGCGAGAAATTTTCATTGCGGGCCCTGGCTACAGCTCTTTTGCTGGCCCGTTTCGCTGCTATATTCTCCAGTCTGTCTTCAGGAGAGTTGGAATGCTGCCATTCTTTAAACGCAGCCTTCTTTTCCTGAATCACCCCCTGCACCTGGTCATTCCACCATCATGTCTCCCTGTCGATGACACGCCCACCCTTAGTAACACCAAGAACTCGCTTGCCCGCCGCAATGATTGCTGAATGAGCTCGATCCCATGCAGTCTGAGCGGTCTCGGTGTTAGTCAGTAGATTTTGACTCTCCACCTCCGCCAGAAGTCTGTCTGCATCGGCCCATTCAACAACCACCACTTAATCCTAGGCTTGCGTTTCTCAGCTACTTTCTTTTTCGGAGTAACATTATAGTCCATGACAAGGAGGCGATGTTGGGCCGTCAGGCTTTCGCCGGACTTACAGTTGGTCACCCTGCCTATATGACATCGTCTAGTCAGCAAATAATCAATTTGAGTTGAGTGGGACCCGTTCTTATACGTTATAAGGTGCTGAGGTTTCTTCTGGAAGAAAGTGTTCACGATGGCCAGATCAGACGCAATGCAGGTTCTTAGAATATTTTCTCCCTCTGCATTGCGAAGACCATATCCAAAACCCCCGTGAACACGTTCATACACCTCAGCGACCCTACCCACGTGACCGTTTAAGTCCCCCCCAACTAAGATTGCTTCGGTAGACGGTATAGCGAGTAGGACCTCTTCACACTGCTCCCAGAAAGTCTCCTTTTCAGTCGCGCTACAAACCGCCTGGAGAGCATAAGCACTGATTCCGATGATCAGTACCTTTACCCGCATCAAGCGGTCGCAGCGACGGTCAACTTCAAGAAGCCCATTCTGAAGCTCTTCAGAAGCGCTACCGCTACACACCGTTTTTGCCCGTAGGTGACCCAGTGTATATAAGGCGGTAACCCTGCCCGATGTTACGAGACTTATTGCCCTTCCAGCGAGTTTCCTGAAGGAAAGCACACTGGACCCGACGTCTCATGAGTACATCTGCGAGTTCTCTGCATCGTCCGGTTAGAGAGCCAATATTCCATGTTGCAAAGCGGAGTTTCCGTCTGGGTACTGACGTCGTTAGCCGTGCCCGTACTTGACACGGTAGCCCTTGCCCACTTATCGCAGGTGTAGGGCGATGTGCCTGCGCGTCGTTTAACGGCGACGCCCTAGCCATACCTAGCTTTTTTTCAAATCGGTCCGGTCAAATCGGTTCAAATGAGTGGCGAAGTGGTTTTTAGTGGAGCGATTGCCATCTGACCTCCAAACCCATTACTGGGAGAATATATATATATATATATATATATATATATATATATATATATATATATATATATATATATATATATATATATATATATATTTATATACATATATTTTGTAAATTACAGACAGACCTAAATTTTGTATGTATATACACAACCTAATAAATTAATCTCTTTCACATAATTAATATAGTAAAATTAAATAGTAATAAGAAAGTAAAGTTCTAGTTAATATGATTCCAGTGACCATTGGTCTGTTTGTGTCAGTTGCTCGCTATAAAACCAAACTTTGGAAGTCCTAGAAAGTGGCTGATTGTCATCAAGTGAGTTTTGAAGTGAAAACTTAATAGTGAAGTAATTATAGACTTTTCGATTTTCAAGACTTGTGCCACTATTACGGGCAGCACTAGGATTTTAAATATAATATTGATTAAATAAAATTTTTGGTTTCTACATAATTAAAGTCATAATGGAGTTGTATTTTTCTATGATTATTCATTGCATTTGCCATCATTTTTTTTCATTTTTTTTCATTCCTTAATCTGAAGACTTTTTTATACCCCAATCCCAAGCCCGTCCTGGAATATGACAACGATACTGAAAGAGACTTTCCTAAGAATTCCTCCCTGAGTCAACACAGAACACTGAAGGAAGAACATAGAACCACACATAGGGAAAACGAGGCATATGCTCCACGGCAACCCCTACCACGATTTCCGTGGTCTATATTTCAACAAGAACGCCATCCACCACCATCTTGAGACGGCTCGGCCAGCCTTATTGTTTGTTTTTAAAGAACATAGCTTTCCGTCATCTTGCCAACTTTGAAGGTCGGGGACTTCGGTCTGATGGATAAAGCACGGCGTAGATTTCCGCCACTTTCAATTATAATATCTTACATATTGTCCAAAAAGTGGAAATCAGTATCTTAAGACTAAGTAACATAAATTATCTGAGCCTACGCTGTTTTATTCGAGAAAACGCATGTAAATCTCATTTCTTCAATATATATATATATAGATATATATATATATATATATATATATATATATATATATATATATATATATATATATATATATATATATATATATAATATATATATATATATATATATATATATATAATAATAATATATATATATATATATATATATGTATTATATATATCTTCTTCCACTTAGCATTATCCCAGCCTATTGCCAGGGTCTGCTTTCCTACTCAGTATACTCCACTTTGCACGGTCTTGAGCATCCTCAGTGGTTAGTCCATTGGCTCTCATGTCGTGCGTCACGACGTCCAGCCATCGCTTCCTTGGGCGTCCGGGGGGTCTTACTCCAGGGACAGACATATCAAGGCATTTTCTTCCGACGTAGTTCTTAGGCCGGCGCAAAATTATATATATATATATATATATATATATATATATATATATATATATATAATATATATATATATATATATATATATATTATATATATATATATATATATATATATATATATATATATATATATATATATGTATATATATATATCTTCTTCCACTTAGCATTATCCCAGCCTATTGCCAGGGTCTGCTTTCCTACTCAGTCTACTCCACTTTGCACGGTCTTGAGCATCCTCAGTCGTTAGTCCATTGGCTCTCATGTCGTGCGTCACGACGTCCAGCCATCGCTTCCTTGGGCGTCCGGGGGGTCTTACTCCAGGGACAGACATATCAAGGCATTTTCTTCCGACGTAGTTCTTAGGCCGGCGCAAACGTGGCCATACCATCTCAGACGACGCTCTTGGAGCTTATCCGCTACGTCACGGACCCCAAGACTACCTCGAATGAATGTGTTGCGTATGCGGTCAGCCCGAGTAACGCCACACATCCACCTCAGCATCTTCAATCTCCGTTACGTGAAGCTCCTGAGTGTGCCGAGATAATGCTGGCCAACATTCGCTGCCGTATAGAAGAACTGGTCGGATCATGCCCTTGTATATCAGTCCCTTGAGTTTGGGCGGTATTCTGCGATCGCAGACCACACCAGTGACCTCCCGCCATTTGGCCCAAGCAGCGCTAACCCGGGCGTGGACATCGTAGTCGATGCATCCGGACTCGTGCATAATGGATCCAAGGTACCTGAACTTCTCCGACTTAACGGCTGGCTCAGGCCCGATGTGGATGGTGCTCGAGTCTGGGTTCCCGCAAGCCATGTACTCGGTCTTTGACACATTCAGTTTAAGACCACCGTTCTCAAGCGCACCCTTCCAGGCATTCACTTTACGCTCCAGCATCAGTCGGTTCTCGTCAATGAGTACTATGTCATCGGCATACATCATCAGCCATGGAGGCTGGTCCTGGATGTGAGCCGTGACAGTATCTAGCACTACATTAAACAAAAGTGGACTAAGAGCTGAGCCTTGGTGAACCCCTACTGTAATTGGGAAGGGTTTGGTATCGCCAACAGCGGTCCTAACTGTAGAAACAGAGTCGTTGTACATGTCTCTGATAATAGCAACATAGGATTCAGGGATCCCTTTGGATCGCAGTGCCCACCAGATACACTGACGTGGCACACAGTCAAAGGCCTTCTGCAGGTCTAAGAATGCCACATGCAGAGCTCTCCTCTTTTCCCTGTGTGCCTCCATCAAAATTCTGAGGGCAAAAATGGCGTCCGTAGTGCCTGATCCTGGCTGAAATCCATATTGACACTCAGAGACAGTACATTCTCGGCGAAACCTGAGGGCGATCACGCGCTCGAAAAGCTTCATGGTGTGACTCATAATCTTAATGCCCCTATAACTACCGCAATCTTGAACACTGCCCCTTCCTTTGTAAATAGGGGTAATAAAACTGTGCCGCCATTGATGTGGCATCGTCCCAGTGTTCAAAATGCGGTTAAAAAGATCAGTAAGCATGAGCACACCACGAGAGCCCAATGATTTCCACGCTTCGATCGGGATATCATCAGGTCCCACCGCCTTGCCGTTCTTCATGCGTCGTATATATATATTATATATATATATATATATATATATATATATATATATATATATATACATATATATAATATATATATATATATATATATATATATATATATATATATATATATATATATATATATATATATATATATATATATATATATATATATATATATATATATATATATCTTCATATTAATACTCCACAGTCGTGTTTTAAGTTTTGCTTTTGCTTTAAGAAACATTTAAGGACTAGATAGGCTACCACTTTCTGAGCACAAACAATTTTAAATACTCCATTAGTAATATCTGCGGTACGTGGCGTGCATCTAAAGTTGTGGATTTGCCATACTTACGCAGACTTAGATTTTATTTTAAATTTAAAATTTTCCTCGTTTGGATTATGCTTAGACATGTATTATAGGCTTTAACCTTGTATAGATTCGTAAGTGGGGGTTATTAATTTTCACACGCTAGAAAACGGCGTCTTTGGATTTTAAGCATATTGGTATCACCAAATTGCCATATCATCTTGTATTTAATAACTTAATTAAGAAATAAATTAACTTTAAAATATACTTTAACAAATTCTAAGTCATAGTTTAATTGTGTCTAATTATTTACTAGATCATTTATTTGATCATTTTATGAAGAAAATCTTTTTGAAAAACTATTAATTTTTCACATTTCCGCCGTTTTGATATGTTGTTTGTTGAACGATGGAGTGCAATGTCGCTAAACGGGAATCGAACCCGCTACAATGCCATAAACACGTGCTGTGTTGATCACATATCAATTTTACATAGTAATTATTGAATAGTATTTATAGTATTACACGCTCAATCATACGTCGCCACCAGTCTGACTATTAAAAAGCAAGCCAGTAAGTAACTATGTACATGCATCTGGCTGGAAGCCAAATCGTTTGGACATTTTGCTGGGTTTTTGTTAAATGTACAGGAAGTTTTTATTTCGTACAAACAGATGCAGTTTGAGGTTTTGGATGAAGCTGTTAAGTGACTAGTTTAGTCAAGTTATACAGTGATTCTCAAAGTATGTTCCTCTATTTGGCATGTGTTTGTTGTACAATTATATATGACTTTGTATACGAATGTGTGTGTATATCTTGGATGCCATTGTTTTATCATATATTATGTTATATCTAATATATGTATTCGAAAATGATGACTATGATATGGAAAAATGTCTCTAAAGTAGAATGAAATGGAATATGCTGATATATTTTTATTTTACTTTATTTAATCACCATGTACACAAGGATCTATTTTTGGATCTATTATTTATCTTTTGCTACGTAAGCTATTGAGGTATTGATATATTATTAGAGTTCATAATTTTTTTTTAAACATAGAATGTTTTCCATGTACTAAAAATAAAAAAATATATATAATAAATAAAAAAAAATGTTAAATATTAAAAAAAAAACTAACAAAAGTATATGTAGCTTAACTCTTTTTCTCACACAGCAGGGTGGGACTGCTAATAATTGCTCTGAGTGGGTATCAAACTCCCCAACATCACGTTTACAGTCCGCCGCTACCCCAATGTGTCACGGCGGCCTCTAAAAGATGATGATAATCAAAAATATTGTTTTATTATAGTACTATGACTGATATGAACGCTAATAGCAAATATTTCTACGTAATATTCAAACATATATAGGTATTTTCTTCGTGATTGAAACCAAAGCTTTTGAAAAAATATTGAACTTAAAATATATTGTAAATTTATGTACAAATATTTGTAACTTTTTACCCTATTACAAAATTAGTTATTTCAAATCAATTCATCGAAGAATACGTTATTCAAGAGTAAATAACTAGCTAGTTGATATGCTATTTGGTCATATACAATTTTGATTAACATTTCATAGAAAGATAATGTGTAATAAGAAATCGTAGTAGGTGCGCTTAATTTGTATTAGGCTTTATTAAAAGCTTTCCTTTGTATGACAATAAGTTTTATACAAGTGTTTATTAATAGTTAGTTATTAAAAGCACACTTTATTAAGCTTTGGTTATATACTTAATAATTAATAATAAATTTGACTTTGGTTCGCATTTCAATATATTATGCATAATTTTAGTAAGCTTATAGGTTAAATAAGTAACTTAGTAGGTTGATGTACTTTTGTACATTTTTTATTTCATATAATGTCCACTCACACTTTCCACAAAATTTTGAGACACGGCGTGCTTTGTCTTATTACCAGAACGAGGAAATGAGATAGTCCATTCTCACCGAGTGGAAAACGTAGTGTCCTAATACTAGCTACACTAAGTCTACCCTGCTATATATGGGAATATCGAATCCATAAACACGTTTACATTCAGACGCCGTACCACTGTGCCACGATGTCGTCGATAATTAATTTATTCATAAAATATTTTAAAATATATGGAAAATTGCAGGCTCTTCTTTATTTATCCCGTTTTGCTCAGAATTGAAGTTGGTGGCGATATTTTTTGTACGTTGACGACTTTAATGTGTGGACCGTACGTTAACTGTCGCGATTCATTGTCAGTTTTATGGCGTTTGTTCGTCAGAATGCAAACTCGTTGGATTTTTCTTCGTCTGGTAAACGAGATGTGGACAGGTATTTGTATTTTATATTTTGAAAGGTAGTTCGTGTATTACAAACATTGAAAAATAGCTTTATATAGCTTTCACATTATGAAGCTTTTTAATTTAAAAATATTGATAATTGTTCAAAGACTATATAAATATTATTTTCGACTTTGCGTCAAGCAAGTTTTCCCCTGAATTCGAGACATTGCATGTTGAGTGGTGAAACTCATCGCCTCACTATAGGGCGTATAGTACATGGATACAACTATCGAGTTTATCGCCACGATGGTCTCAAATGAAACTAATAATTTATTTTAGTACTATTTTGAAAATTTAGAAACTTTGTATTTTTTGTAAAAATAAACAATTTTTTTACCATATAACAAATAAAAATTCAGTAAAATAATAACTAAAATCAAGTGCATAAATATAGAAAAGTCTATAATGTAATAATAATAGCTTCACGCTATATCCCGCACATGGCAGGATAGGAAGAGGGAAGGCCGTAGGAACCTAGTGTTGAGACACTCCGTTCCCCGATTTCTGCCTGTTGAGGCATTGTGTGTTGAGTCGAAGAAAATGAATATTAATCATTCTCCCCTCATGAGAAACGAACCTACAAACCGTCGCGTTTACAGGCAGACGATGTGCCTTTGCGCCACGACGGTCCAGTCAACGGTCAAGTCTATACATGATAATAATATTAAAGTGTCTGTTTGTGAGTTAAAAAAAATGCTTTTCTTAGGTGCATTTCCTTATTTACACTAAAACGCAAATAGACAATTTAAAAAGAAAATTTTCTGTGAAACCCTGACAACCCTTATATTACAATTTAGATATTTTTACCACAAAATTATATGTTCTTGATATGTTCTTGATATGACGAAAGAATACCTGCGCATATGCGTACAGATATATCTCAGATATCTTTTTATAAACAGAGTGATTCAAAAGGAAGTTTTATATTTAAGTAAAGGAACGGAGGAATGGAGTATCTTAACACTAGGTTCCTACGGTTCCTGCAGTTCCTTCTGCCTACCTTGCCATGTGCGGGATACAACGTGAAGGTAATTTAATATAATTTTTTTAATGTAATTGTATATTAGCGTAAATTCGAGAACATCGATGATGTTTGGATGTAATGTCAAAAACTGACGCAGTTCTGCTCCTTACATAAATATTAATGTAGTTCATGGGAGCGAAGCCGCAAGCAGGTCGTTACTAAATAATATGACAAGATAGTTTAACTTATTTATTTAAAAAAAAACTCACATTGATAATAAACGGCCATATACTGTGACAGATGATACTTAATAACTACTTAATATGTATATTATATTAGTATATGACTAAAAGTCAAAATAAGAGTATAAATATTTCATTAAATTTCTGTAGCTATACATATTTAACTGAATATTTTTAGTGTTATAAGATATGGCAGTTTGATGGAAGTCAATTTTAACTTTATTTCTTAAGTAACTATTGACATTTTTTGCAGAAAGAATATTCATATGATTTTTGATAGAATACTAATCAATTTTTAGATATGTTAATAATAAGTTTACATAAAGTTAGGTTAATTAATTTAAATGACGTTGAGTTCGTCCACTCAACACAATAACATATCAAATCAAAATGAGATTCGGAAAAAAGCTCAGAACGGAGTGTCTTAACACTTGTTGCCCTCTGCCTACTCTGGCATATGAAAAATAGAATTATATTTCAATAACATTCGAGCCATTTACTTTTTTATACTGATAGCCTTAAAATATGAAAAAATACTTCCAATATGTATATTACGAAGCCAATATGTATATTACGAAGCTCTGAGAATGGATAAACTTATTTTAAATTTATTAATAATATCAACTTATTTTGACACTACCACAGCCATTATTATCATATTATAAGAATGTTCTTGTATATTTATTAGGAATAAAATCAATATGAATATTGAAAAAAAAAAAACTAATAATATATTGGAAACAAATTAATAATAAATGAATAAATAAAACATTTATTGCCATAAAAATAAAATAGAGATAATATATATTTTTTACTTACAATTATGACAAAAGGTCTAACCAAAATGCTAGAATATCAATCAACGATGATTTTAAGTTACACCTTAAGAACATTAAGTACTTTTAGTGAATATGTAATAGTTCTAAATAATAGTATAAATTAGTATAATAGTAGAAATGCAAATATATTGTGCTGGTGCAATTTTTTTTTCATACAGTGTCTTCGAAAATATTTTTGCTGGCTACGCCGGCAGGAAGGTTACGTGCCTCTCGGGGTGTCTATATATATATATATATATATATATATATATATATATATATATATATATATATATATATATATATATATATATATATATATATATACTTTGTGACCTACCTCCTCCATTTCCGGTGCTTATCAGGTAAAATTGGTAGCTTAAAATTATATATTCATAAGAACTTAAATCTTCTATAGCTATACTAAAACAATTTAAAAAATCACAGCCACATTTTGGCTAAGATGACGTAGATGCCAATATTTACCTAAATATCATACATCTAAGTACCTCTAAAAGCTGTTTATTGTTTATTTTAATATTCTACAAACGTCCGTTATTTATTCTTTTTTAGTATTAATACATTCAGACCATAATAATTACAAAAGACATAATATAAGGGTTATACAATAACCTTATATTAAACATTTAGTTTACGAGTCTCCGCTATCAACAGGTAGGAACTGTTGTTGAGCGACCGATGATAACACCATATCAATAGGCTTTGTATCGTCGTACAAGGAAGGAGCTTCGCATAGTATGGCGAAAGTTCCCACGATGGAAGCGATGGTGAA